>JAGEOH010001387.1:15000-21899 GCA_032207245.1 Pardosa pseudoannulata
CTTATAAAAGCCTCTGTAAAAACTGCGAGCGGCAGTTGTTGTTTTGAGTACGAGCTAGGTAGCTTGGGCTTTAATAAATTGTTATTTCTTAAGCTTGACTCTTGATTGTGTTCCACCTGTACTTTCATCTACGTGACATTTGGTGGAGGCGCCGGGTAGATTGTATTGCAATCAGTCTGGAAGAAACTGAGTGTCGTCGAAGCCGTCGACTCCAAAACCTGCCCCCGGAACACGGACTTTACGAAGGCAAGGCGAGGCAAGTAAAGGCGAGGAAAATGACGGAGCCGGAATTTAAGTCCTCACCGATCCTTGTTACTCCAACCATGATTAGGGAGCCAAGAAAGCCGACTATCTTTAAAGGCGAGCCCGGACAGGATCCAACAGAGTGGTTGAGGGAATATCTCCGGGTATCAAAATTCAATCAATGGGATGATACCCTGAGTTTAGCAAATGTGTATTTCTTCCTAGACGGAACGGCGAAGAAATGGTTTGAGAATAATGAGGGCATGTTGTTATCATGGAAGAAATTTGAGGATGAATTAAAAAATACTTTCGGCAACGAGGAGTTGTATAGAAGGCAAGCCAATGATAGACTCAAAAATCGTGCCCAGGAATTTGGTGAATCTACCCAATCGTACATTCAGGAGGTTTTGAGACTTTGCCAACAAGCAGACCCTAGCATGTCAGAGGACAACAAGATATCTCATCTTATGAAAGGGATAGCCGATGATATTTACCAGGCACTATTAACAAAAGAAATTATGACTTTAGCCGATTTTATTAAATGGTGCCAGCATATTGAAGAAATTAATCAGAAACGGATTAGGCATCAAAAGTTTTCAAGATTACCCAATGTCGTACCAATAGCCTCCATCGATTCATCGGACCTTGATTTGACGTCCTTAATCAGGAAAATCGTTCGTGAGGAAATACAAACCCTCACCTCATCGCAAACAGAGGAGCAGGAAATAGGACTACAGTCCATTGAAGCCATTGTCCGAGATGAAGTGGGAAGATCTCTAAATCCTATTTCTGACGCAGGCTTCCAGAAACCCAGCTCGATACCCAAGCGCCGCATCCAGCCGACGTATAGGAGACCGGAGACTACCCGTGACCAGTTTCGACATGTAACGTATGAAAAACCTAGGAAGACCGACGTATGGCGTACCACAGATAATCGACCCGTCTGCTTTCACTGTGGTCGACCTGGACATGTTGTAAGATACTGCAAAGATCGAAAGGCTATTTTCGATGATTACCGTCGAAACTTTGGACGTGAAGCCCTCTCAAATTACAATAGCAGTCGCGCCGTCGAAGAAAGCAACCGATCAGCCGCTAGATCCCAGTCGCCAAGCCCAAATCGAGGTCGTTCGCCGAATCGCCGCTTCAGATCCCCTTCGCCATACCGAAGACCCAGTCTGTCGCCGAGTCGCAGGAGTGAGGAAAACTAAGCGGTGCGACCTTCACTGGAGGTAAGGCCGCTTGTCTTGAAAACCCTCCTTCGACGACTATTACTAGGATGTCGCGAAATTATGTAGACGTTAGCATAGATAACCAACCCGTACGTGCTCTTGTGGATTCTGGGGCATCTTTCTCAGTAATATCGGACGCATATCGGCGCCAATTGCGGAAAATTATGTTTGTCGAAAACAAGAACGTCATGCTTAAAGTAGCTGACGGAAACTACGTGCAGCCAGTAGGAAAATGTGTAGTACGACTGTGCATAAATGGCCGACACCAACCATTTGAGTTCGTAGTTCTTCGGCATTGCAGTCATACTATTATCCTTGGTTGGGATTTCCTGGAAGCCTCTCAGGCTGTGATAGATTGTGGTCGCTCTACCCTCCTCTTGGAAGAAGTCTTGCAAAATAACAGAAAGGAGACCGATAATTTAGGCGAGTCCTTTAGGTTATGTGCTTTAGAAGATTTTTCTCTCCCGCCACATTCTATAGCAAGGATAGCCGTGTCATGTCCAGCAGTCCATGAATCTTTAGAAGTCGTAATAGAGTGCAACAAAGCTCTGCTTTTAGAAAGAGGTCTGGCTGTACCATCATCCGTCATGTGGCTGGAAAAAGGAATGGGAGAATTATGGGTTGCAAATGCTAATTTCGATACTAAGCAAATTCCAAAGGATATGTGTGTCGCTAAGGCAGAACCTTTACAGGTGTGTAATCTGAACGCCATCGACGAATTTTCCTCGCCAGAACTCCAACTTGTAACCAATACATTTCAACCAAATCCAGATATGGATTGTCAGCATAAAAAGATGGTGTCTGCCGACTTGACCGTGGACCAACGAACTAAACTTCTGGACGTTCTTCGTGAGTTTGGTGAAGCCTTCAGGACCGAAGACTGGAAGGGAACTTCAAAGATCAATATAAAACATCGTATCAATACTGGAGACCACCCGCCGATAAGCCAGAGGGATTATAGAGTGTCATCGGCTGAACGCCGAATTATTCGAGAAGAGGCTCAGAAAATGATGAAGAATGGCATAATTAAACCTTCTGAGAGTCCTTGGTCATCACCAGTTGTCCTGGTAAAAAAGAAAGATGGAAGCTGGCGTTTTTGCGTCGATTACCGTCGCTTGAACAAGATAACCAAAAGAGATGTCTACCCACTGCCACGCATCGATGATACCCTAGATTACTAAAAGGGGCCAAATTCTTTTCATCAATGGACCTTTACTCAGGGTATTGGCAGGTTGAGGTCGACGAAGCTGACAGAGAGAAAACTGCCTTCATCACACCAGAAGGGTTATATGAATTTAGGGTGATGCCGTTCGGTTTATGTAACGCACCCGCTACATTTGAGAGGATGATGGACAATTTGCTGCGACACCTCAAGTGGTCCATGTGTCTTTGTTATCTTGATGACATAGTTGTATTTTCCGAAACGTTCGAGGAACATATATCCCGGCTGAAGGCCGTTTTACGGTGTATACGGGACGCAGGTCTCAAACTGAACCCGAAGAAATGCCTGTTTGGTGCCAAACAGATCAAGATTCTTGGACACCTAATAGCAGAAGATGGAGTAAGACCCGACCCTGAGAAATTGCGTGCAGTAGCTGATTTTCCAACTCCGAGAAATGTGCATGACGTTAGAAGCTTCTTAGGTCTATGCTCCTATTACCGTCGCTTCATTAAGAATTTTTGCATTAAAGCCCAGCCATTACAGAATTTACTAAAGAATTTACTAAAGTTCCGGTGGATCGGAAGCGGGTAGAGTGAGTCTTAGGTTAATCGCGGCAGTCTCAGGCTCATTCCGGTGGATCCGAAGCGGGTAGAGTGAGTCTTAGGTTAATCGCGGCAGTCTCAGGCTCGTTCCGGTGGATCCGAAGCGGGTAGAGTGAGTCTTAGGCTAATCGCGGGAGTCTCAGGCTCACTCCGCTGGATCCGAAGCGGGTAGAGTGAGTCTTAGGCTAATCGCGGGAGTCTCAGGCTCACTCCGCTGGATCCGAAGCGGGTAGAGTGAGTCTTAGGCTAATCGCGGGAGTCTCAGGCTCACTCCGCTGGATCCGAAGCGGGTAGAGTGAGTCTTAGGCTAATCGCGGGAGTCTCAGTCTCACTCCTGTGGATCCGAAGCGGGTAGAGTGAGTCTTAGGCTAATCGCGGGAGTCTCAGGCTCGTTCCGGTGGATCCGAAGCGGGTAGAGTGAGTCTTAGGCTAATCGCGGGAGTCTCAGGCTCACTCCGCTGGATCCGAAGCGGGTAGAGTGAGTCTTAGGCTAATCGCGGGAGTCTCAGGCTCATTCCGCTGGATCCGAAGCGGGTAGAGTGAGTCTTAGGCTAATCGCGGGTGTCTCAGGCTCATTCCGGTGGATCCGACGCGTGTAGAGTGAGTCTTAGGCTAATCGCGGGAGTCTCAGGCTCATTCCGGTGGATCCGACGCGTGTAGAGTGAGTCTTAGGCTAATCGCGGGAGTCTCAGGCTCATTCCGGTGGATCCGAAGCGTGTAGAGTGAGTCTTAGGCTAATCGCGGGAGTCTCAGGCTCATTCCGGTGGATCCGAAGCGTGTAGAGTGAGTCTTAGGCTAATCGCGGGAGTCTCAGGCTCACTCCGCTGGATCCGAAGCGGGTAGAGTGAGTCTTAGGCTAATCGCGGGAGTCTCAGTCTCACTCCGGTGGATCCGAAGCGGGTAGAGTGAGTCTTAGGCTAATCGCGGCAGTCTCAGGCTCGTTCCGGTGGATCCGAAGCGGGTAGATTGAGTCTTAGGCTAATCGCGGGAGTCTCAGGCTCGTTCCGGTGGATCCGAAGCGGGTAGAGTGAGTCTTAGGTTAATCGCGGCAGTCTCAGGCTCGCTCCGGTGGATCCGAAGCGGGTAGAGTGAGTCTGAGGTTAATCGCGGCAGTCTCAGGCTCGCTCCGGTGGATCCGAAGCGGGTAGAGTGAGTCTGAGGTTAATCGCGGCAGTCTCAGGCTCGCTCCGGTGGATCCGAAGCGGGTAGAGTGAGTCTTAGGTTAATCGCGGCAGTCTCAGGCTCGCTCCGGTGGATCCGAAGCGGGTAGAGTGAGTCTTAGGTTAATCGCGGCAGTCTCAGGCTCGCTCCGGTGGATCCGAAGCGGGTAGAGTGAGTCTTAGGTTAATCGCGGCAGTCTCAGGCTCGCTCCGGTGGATCCGAAGCGGGTAGAGTGAGTCTGAGGTTAATCGCGGCAGTCTCAGGCTCGCTCCGGTGGATCCGAAGCGGGTAGAGTGAGTCTGAGGTTAATCGCGGCAGTCTCAGGCTCGCTCCGGTGGATCCGAAGCGGGTAGAGTGAGTCTGAGGTTAATCGCGGCAGTCTCAGGCTCGCTCCGGTGGATCCGAAGCGGGTAGAGTGAGTCTGAGGTTAATCGCGGCAGTCTCAGGCTCGCTCCGGTGGATCCGAAGCGGGTAGAGTGAGTCTGAGATTAATCGCGGGAGTCTCAGACTCGCTCCGGTGGATCCGACGCGGGTAGAGTGAGTCTGAGGTTAATCGCGGGAGTCTCAGGCTCGCTCCGGTGGATCCGACGCGGGTAGAGTGAGTCTGAGGTTAATCGCGGCAGTCTCAGGCTCGCTCCGGTGGATCCGAAGCGGGTAGAGTGAGTCTTAGGTTAATCGCGGCAGTCTCAGGCTCGCTCCGGTGGATCCGAAGCGGGTAGAGTGAGTCTTAGGTTAATCGCGGCAGTCTCAGGCTCGTTCCGGTGGATCCGAAGCGGGTAGAGTGAGTCTTAGGTTAATCGCGGCAGCCTCAGGCTCGTTCCGGTGGATCCGAAGCGGGTAGAGTGAGTCTTTGGTTAATCGCGGCATCCTCAGGCTCGTTCCGGTGGATCCGAAGCGGGTAGAGTGAGTCTTAGGTTAATCGCGGCCGCCTCAGGCTCGTTCCGGTGGATCCGAAGCGGGTAGAGTGAGTCTTAGGTTAATCGCGGCAGCCTCAGGCTCGTTCCGGTGGATCCGAAGCGGGTAGAGTGAGTCTTAGGTTAATCGCGGCCGCCTCAGGCTCGTTCCGGTGGATCCGAAGCGGGTAGAGTGAGTCTTAGGTTAATCGCGTCCGCCTCAGGTTCGTTCCG
This sequence comes from Pardosa pseudoannulata, assembly GCA_032207245.1. Lineage (NCBI taxonomy): Eukaryota > Metazoa > Arthropoda > Arachnida > Araneae > Lycosidae > Pardosa > Pardosa pseudoannulata. The sequence continues at coordinate 20,525 of JAGEOH010001387.1, forward strand.
GTGGATCCGAAGCGGGTAGAGTGAGTCTTAGGTTAATCGCGGCAGCCGCAGGCTCGTTCCGGTGGATCCGAAGCGGGTAGAGTGAGTCTTAGGTTAATCGCGGCAGCCTCAGGCTCGCTCCGGTGGATCCGAAGCGGGTAGAGTGAGTCTTAGGTTAATCGCGGCAGCCTCAGGCTCGCTCCGGTGGATCCGAAGCGGGTAGAGTGAGTCTTAGGTTAATCGCGGAAGCCTCAGGCTCGTTCCGGTGGATCCGAAGCGGGTAGAGTGAGTCTTAGGTTAATCGCGGCAGCCTCAGGCTCGTTCCGGTGGATCCGAAGCGGGTAGAGTGAGTCTGAGGTTAATCGCGGCAGTCTCAGGCTCGCTCCGGTGGATCCGAAGCGGGTAGAGTGAGTCTGAGATTAATCGCGGCAGTCTCAGGCTCGCTCCGGTGGATCCGAAGCGGGTAGAGTGAGTCTCAGGTTAATCGCGGGAGTCTCAGGCTCGCTCCGGTGGATCCGAAGCGGGTAGAGTGAGTCTGAGGTTAATCGCGGCAGTCTCAGGCTCGCTCCGGTGGATCCGAAGCGGGTAGAGTGAGTCTTAGGTTAATCGCGGCAGTCTCAGGCTCGCTCCGGTGGATCCGAAGCGGGTAGAGTGAGTCTTAGGTTAATCGCGGCAGTCTCAGGCTCGCTCCGGTGGATCCGAAGCGGGTAGAGTGAGTCTGAGGTTAATCGCGGCAGTCTCAGGCTCGCTCCGGTGGATCCGAAGCGGGTAGAGTGAGTCTTAGGTTAATCGCGGCAGTCTCAGGCTCGCTCCGGTGGATCCGAAGCGGGTAGAGTGAGTCTTAGGTTAATCGCGGCAGTCTCAGGCTCGCTCCGGTGGATCCGAAGCGGGTAGAGTGAGTCTTAGGTTAATCGCGGCAGCCTCAGGCTCGTTCCGGTGGATCCGAAGCGGGTAGAGTGAGTCTGAGGTTAATCGCGGCAGTCTCAGGCTCGCTCCGGTGGATCCGAAGCGGGTAGAGTGAGTCTTAGGTTAATCGCGGCAGTCTCAGGCTCGCTCCGGTGGATCCGAAGCGGGTAGAGTGAGTCTGAGGTTAATCGCGGCAGTCTCAGGCTCGCTCCGGTGGATCCGAAGCGGGTAGAGTGAGTCTGAGGTTAATCGCGGCAGTCTCAGGCTCGCTCCGGTGGATCCGAAGCGGGTAGAGTGAGTCTGAGGTTAATCGCGGCAGTCTCAGGCTCGCTCCGGTGGATCCGAAGCGGGTAGAGTGAGTCTGAGGTTAATCGCGGCAGTCTCAGGCTCGCTCCGGTGGATCCGAAGCGGGTAGAGTGAGTCTGAGGTTAATCGCGGGAGTCTCAGGCTCGCTCCGGTGGATCCGAAGCGGGTAGAGTGAGTCTGAGGT
>JAGEOH010001388.1:0-21851 GCA_032207245.1 Pardosa pseudoannulata
AAAATGGGTCATTTCCACAGGAAAAAACATGGCGGCCAGAGCTGTTAGATATCGCATCTAATTCCCATTTCAACCACGGAAGTCAGATGATTAATCACAAAAAACAGTTTATTCACGAACCAGTACATATTAAACAAAAATTTATTTATATTTTAAATACTCGACTCATGATTTTAATATTTCACAGTTATTTATATCTTGGTATTCATTAATAATAATTAATTTTTTAATTAATAAAATATTTCTAATATCTTAAATTTTTATAACTCAGAAACGTAACTCACTCTAATTTTTTAATTCTATTATTTTTCATTTTATTTTTTTTATTTTTACCGGTTTGATGCATTAAATTCCTCGTGCGTTTTTTGAGTCAAAGCATTTAACAACATCCTAAGTTTACATTTTTCTTTCAAAAAAGGTTAACTTACAATAAAAAAAATGCACAGAAAAAATCTACTTAAAAAATTTTCAAGAAATAAAAAATAAATTTAGAGCAATTTAAGATGAGAGATTTCACATCTTAAGTCCAAAACATACATAAATCAATTAACACTTAATTTTTAACATATGACTGAAAATAAAAAAACCTTGAACACATCAAATATTACAACACCACAAATTACTTTAAACATACACTTCATTAAAAAATAAAATTTTAAGAAAAGCAGGAATTTTTAGAGTCACAAGTCTAGTTTGTCTGGTTTCTTAGTCGAACGTCCATGGCGGGTCACTTGATTTTTAGGTATGGCCTTCAGTTCACCAATATCTTCTTTGTCTCCAGGAGTCACACATACTCGCTTAATCTTCTTTTTCACTGAACACAATTCATTTTCAATTGTTTCACTTGACGAGAGTTCTAAAGGATATATCTTTTGAGCTGCTCTGTAAAATTCTCCATTTTGTGTCCTTACTTTGACTCGACGAATGATGCTATCAGCACCTGGAAATACCTCGACTATTCGACCAAGAGGCCAAGATTGCTTCTTCTTATCATCGTCTCCAATAAGCACTATATCTCCTTCTTTTAAAGGAGAAAATTTGTTATTTATTTTCTTCGTGTAAAGTGCTCCCAAGTACTCTTGTCGAAACCTTGCTCGAAATGCTTCTCGAATAGACTGAATATAACGTAACCTGCGACGTAAAAAATTTGGATCAGTATTAGTTCCGATATCTGGTATAGTAGTGTTTTTGATTTCTCTCAGAAAATCAGCAGGTGTTAGAGCACTGAGATCTGGGTCAGACGTTACAGAAGTCAAGGGTCTATCGTTTAAAATTGCTTCACAATTACACAATACTGTGATCATTTCCTCATTATTTAAACTTGCTTTCCCTAAAGTCTTTTTCAAAACATTCTTCATCATGCCTACCAGTCGCTCCCACCATCCTCCCCACCAGGGTGCTGCGGGTGGAATAAATTTCCAAATTATTCTCTGTTCTTTGGCTTGTGTAAATATCTTATCAAAGTCAATAGATGCAAAAATGTTGGCAGATCCTGTGAAGTTTGTACCATTATCACTGTACACTATTGATGGTTTTCCTCTGCGAGCAACAAAACGGTGAAAAGCCAAAAGAAATGTCTCAGTCGATAGTGATGTAACTAACTCGAGATGAACAGCACGATATACTGCACATGTGAATAAGCAAATCCAAGACTTTGAATTATCTCGTAAAATAACTGGTCCGGCAAAATCAACTCCTATAACTTGGAATACGTTTGAGTCTTGTACACGATCTGCAGGTGGCGGAGCAGTTGGAGGCTTGTTATTCTTTGCAGCATATCTTTTACAAATAATACAAGATCTAATTACAGATTTCACTGTCCTTCTACCACAAAGAATCCAAAATCTTTCTCTCAAAGAATTCAATGTATGTGATACACCAGCATGCCCCTTTTTTTTTGTGTTCCTCTAACACAAGAGCTTTAACAATTGGATGATCTCCTGGTAAAATTGCAGGCATTCTAAACTCAGTTAAATCTTCTCTTCTTAACACCGTGGTTTTTAACCGAATAATTCTTTCATCAAGGAATGTATCTAAAGTTTGCAGTCTCTTATCATTATTACTCGTGAAATATTCTTGCTGTATCAAATATATAATTGTCTTCTCTGCTTCTTCTATATCTTCAACAGTAAGTTCTCCCACCTTCTTTGGTCGATTTCGACAGTTGTAAATAAATCTCTTAACCCAAGTTACAATATTCACTATTTTCTTATAATTGTTTGTACGAGAACTTAACAGTGTACTGACTTCAACAGTTAACATGGACGACACTACTCTCTTTTTCTTTTCACTATTTACTTCCTCTTCTTGGGTGGCATCTTCAACCATAGGCCATAAATGAGATGGAGAATACAACCACTCAGGACCCTCCCACCATCTTGATTCAGACAATTGCCGAGCAGAGCAACCTCTACTTGGAAGGTCAGCGGGATTCATTATACCAGGAACAAATCTCCAGGCATCTTTAGGGGTCAATCTCAATATTTCTTCCACTCTATTCTGGACAAAGACTCCCCATGTATCATCTCTCCTCAACCATGCAAGAACTGTAGTGGAGTCTGTCCAACAGTATACATTTTCTACAGGAAGATCCTTCACAATATTTGAAAAAAGACGAGCAGCTATAGTAGCACCGAGAAGTTCTAAACGGGCAACTGTAGTTTCTTTTCTTCCACAAGGGGAGACTCTTGCTTTAGCTTGAATAAGCTGTATATGTACTGAATTTTCTCTCTCAACTCTAAGAAAAACAACAGTTGCGTAAGCGGACCGACTAGCATCACAAAACACGTGCAATGAATGTCTCTGGCCTTCACTTCCTAATCTGATCCATCTTGGGATCTCAATTGTGGACAAGAAAATCACGTCTCTTCGCCATTTTTGGTACATCTTCTTCGTTTCTAAATCTACTTCTTGGTCCCAGCTCATATTTTCCTTCCACAAACGCTGTAAGATAAGCTTTGGAAATAAAGCCACTGGGCAAGTAACACCTAACGGATCAAAAATCTTGTGTGCAGAGGCCAAGATGATCCTTTTGGTTACTTTCTCATCAAAGTTTTTAAAACTTGATAGGTTGATTCTCAAAGTATCAGAATATTTATCCCATAAGAGTCCAAGAACATTTGTAGGTGCGGTGAAAGGTTTAGTAGAATTAGAATGTTCCCACCCTCTCAAATCAAATTTTCTCTTAGCCATAACACTCGTGGCTACATCAATAAAACTTTGCAACTCAGATTCAGTCTCAACACTCGTGACGCAGTTATCCACATAAAAGCTATCAATTAATTTCTCTATTATTTCTTTTGGATAGACAGATTCTTCCAAAACAGTTTGCAAATGATATTGAATTACTGCCCCCAGTAAAAAAGGGCTACTTGTGACACCGAAGACCACTCTACAGTGGCGATAAACCTTCAACTCTTTGTCCACATTCATCCACAGGAATCTAAGAAAGTTCTTGTCATTCGGAGAAATACTGATTTGTAGGAAGGCCTTTTTTATATCTGCTATCACTCCGATTTTTCCTAATCTAAATTTTGTAAGTACTGTGGGGATAAGTTCCATGAGATTAGGACCTTTTTCCAAACATTCATTCAGACTGGGCGATCTCTTTATCTTAGCCGAGGCATCAAATACTGGACGGATTCGAGTCGTGCTGTTTTCCTTGACCACATGTCTATGAGGAAGGTAATGACATGGCATGTTTCTCTCAGCTGCTGGTACCTCTTCAATGACACCCTCCTTCAACCATTCTGCGAACACTTTTTCGTAGGCTTGATAGAGGCCATCAGCTTCCAATTTTTTCAATGTAGAATGAAGTCTCTTGAGTGATAACTCATAATTATCTGGAAGTGCACGGTGATTTTCTAGCCAGGGCAGATTTACCATAAAACGCTCTTCTTCCACTTTTACTGTATTTAAAAAATGTGTTTTAGCAGCTTCTTGGAGCTCTTGCTTTGATTTATTCTCTGAAGGATCCGTTATGCCTAAACTATCCAAAGTCCACAAATCTGCAATAGTTACATCTTGGTTTGTCATGGAAATCAACATTAAACATTCACTGGAAGTCACGGTTGGTGTACGACCCATAATGGTCCATCCTAATCTCGTTTCTATTGCAGCAAGACCACTAGGAAGAAGCTTGTATCCACCAGTCATCAGCTTTCCAGCAACATCGGCTCCTATCAGAATCTCGATTGGGGCTCGATGATCATCATCAACATCAACGCTGAAATCTGAAAGTTCTTGATCACAAAACTCATGAGTTGTAGGTGGCTTCGTCTCACATATTACAGGCTGACTTAACACTTTGAAGTTACAATTATAGTCTCCATTAACACTTGTTAAAAACAGTTTGAATACATCGTGCTTACACACACCTGTATTATTGCCTCCAAAAAGGGCATGTTGAAGATACTCAAAACCGTCAACTTCATAATTCATATCTCTGGCTGTGTCTTTTAATATATAGGAACGTTGTGACGCAGAATCAATTATGGCTCTTGCTCTACGTCTCTTTCCATTTCCTCTAATAATGACCATTAAAGTTTGTAACATCACATTGGGCGACTTAGAAATGTTTGCCAGGGCCGTATCTTTCTCAGATTTTTCTTCTGAGGCAACAACTTTATCAGAAGAGGAAGATTTTGACTGCATATTTCTGCACAGTAAAATGTGGTGTCTTTTCCCACAGCTCAAACATCCAGCTTTCACATTACACTGACGAACCTGATGTCCTGATCTGAGGCATAGAAAACAGCAATGGGATCTTTCCACAAGTATTTCTCTCTCTTTAAGTGGTAATTTCCTAACTTTTAGGCAATCAGCAGAATTGTGAAAGTTAGAGCAAAATATGCATGGTCTCTGCCTGTGTGCAGAAGTGAAAAGGTCAGCAGCTGTCGGTACTTGAGAAGTATTTCCAAATCTCCATTTATTATTAACGTTTTTGTCACCGTATGATTTATTTTCTCTTTTCACAGTTTGTCTTGATTTTGAAGAATCGAAAGATTGGGAAGCCAAAAGTATTCGTTCTTCTGCCTCAACTTCGTCTTGTAAAAAATCTAAAATAGAGTTAAGATCACTTTTTTCAACAATTGTTAAATTCTGATCATTATTCACAGAATCTTCTCGAAATCTTCGATTATTAGATCTATAGCGTTCCCAGGCTCTCAGAGTATCTTCAGGTAAAGAAGATTCAATTAAAGGGAATATCATAGAAGCATATTTGTCTCGCGTTACACCTAAAATTTCTAATGCTCTTAATTTAGTCTCTAACAAGTCGTACAATACTCTCAGTGAATTCTTGTTCTTCTCCTTTTGAAGAACCAAGGCAAGCAAGTCTCTCACATAAACTTGAATCAATAACTCATCTTTACCAAAACGACTCTTTAATTGATTTATAGCTTTTTCATAACTGTCACCACCGGGGGGAAAACTTCTAATTAATTCGTCAGCAACACTTCCTCTAACCATGGCTTGTGAAAGATACGAAAATTTATCATGCATATCTAAACTGGGATCTTTATCAATCTTCTGAAACTGTCCCCAAAAACCTAACCAGTTTCTGATATCACCATTGAATGAGGGAAGCTGAATTTTAGGATAACGTAATAAAGTATTTTTCTGAGACACATCAACATTAGAAGAAGACACGGAAGACGTCGAATCATCTTTCTCAGCCACGGACAGCTTTCTAAATTTCTGTTCAAAATTACGCCACCGATCAATATAAATTTCAGATTCGTCAAATTCAGCCTCAAGTTCTTTCTCAGTAATAGCTGTATTAGAAAGTTGATCTCTAATTTTCGTTTCATTTTCAATCATCAAAAGTGCTTTTTCTTCTATGATCTTAAGTTTTAAAAGTTTATTTTCATCACTTAAATCTAACTCTTTTTCTTCAAAATCGTTACAAGCTTTCGAAAATAATCTCCTGTACTGTGTTCTCGCTTTCTTTAATGCTTCCATTTTAATTAAAATGTTCTCACTTAAACTTCTAGTTTCGATTTCGTAATACACGAAAATTGTTCAATTTAAAAAATATAAATATAAAGTTCAGCTTACTCATGCGATAAAAAGTCCTGTCGCGGACGCCAGATGTTCCGAAAACCCACGGAAGACATCGAATCAGAAGATAATCACAAAAAAAACAGTTTATTCACGAACACAGTACATTTAACACAAAAAATTTATTCACAGTTTCTTAAATACTCGACTCATGATTCATCTTAATATTTCACAGTATGATGAATTTAAAGGTAGTAATTCACCGATAAAAATATTCTTAATATCTCATTAAAAATTCTCAATTCTCTAAATAAAATAATTATAACTCAGAAACGAAACTCACTCTCGCATTTCTTGTTCTATTTTTTTTTTCTTTTTAACCCACCGGTGTTGCCAAACAGAGGCATGTAAATTCCTCGTGCGTTAAAAAAAAATAAACCATTGAGTCAAAGCATTTACGAAAAATATAGAAAAAGGTTACTTTTCTCAACACTGTTCTTGCAACTCGCTAGGATCGAACAAAACAATTATACCATTTAACTTAATAAACTACAAACAAACTTAACAAACAAACTGAAAAACTCCAACAACTTTTAATAAATAAAATTTAAAGCTAAAAGATATCTTCAATAGAGTATCTCCTAAAGTTTGTTTTAATAATTTTAATTTGCCAAATTATAAATATTCAAAAGAAAAAAATTGATGTATCTAGAAACAGTAGTAAAACTAAAGAAAATTATTAGACTGATAAACTGTTTAATGTCTCAAAAATCTTCCTTTAATGTATTCATATACTATGGGCCATATTCTCCACGATTTTAGCACTCGGATCTAACCGCGGATCAGCATTTTCGTATTCCTCAACGAGAATCCGCGGCTTTCAGCTCGTTTTAATCCCTCATTTCTGATCCCTCGAATTTGGAGGATTAATTGCCTAATCCAAGGATACTACATTTTACGCATGCGCACTGCGTTGAAATTTCTGATCCCTCGAATTTGGAGGATTAATTGCCTAATCCAAGGATACTACATTTTACGCATGCGCACTGCGTTGAAAACAAACATGGCGGATAAGTTATCCGATTTGAAAAAATCTTGAATATTTAAGAATTTCGAACAAAACGGCAAAGATATGTGCATTTACATAGAACAAATGATTTGGAATTTTTTACTTCTATGAACAAATTATTTCGACTGTATGATATTTCGGTTGCGTTGTCTTTAAATAAAAGTACAGTACAGCTGTTTGCTACAAACTTAACTAGAATGACGAAAGGTATGTTGACTTAATTATATACTATCCTTTGAAAATTATATTGATCTTTTTGCCTATTCCATATTTCCCCTATGGATGATTTTAGATATCGGTGGCTCATCTAAGCCCGTTAATTGTGTGCATCAACATCTCTTTCATATATTAACATGCTGACTGTTGGTTTGTTTATTTTAAATTATTTACCTTTCTTTGGTTTTATACATGAAAATATTTGATGTTTGAACATTATATTAAATTTGAAGCCAATTTTACTCTTATATTTATTTATTATGAAATTTTAGAATTAAGTATAATCTGTAATTGTAAATATTATCTGTATTTTGCTATGAATGTATATATATATATATATATATATATATATATATATATATATATATATATATATATACACTTAAAAATAAAATGCTTTCATTTATATACTTTTATTACATGTTAATGTAATGCTTAACACATACCAATGAATCCAACTTTGAGAAAATATACTTTATATACATTAATATTCTTATTAAATTCTTCCAGGTCAGTTAGAAAATTCCTCTGATGTTTGTAAAAATTTTTTTCATCATATACCCAGCAACTTTATTTACAAATTACTGTACTTTGATAATTCAAAATTAACAGCCATGTCTCATAATTATATTAATATTTTAACTGTGTACATAAATAAAAACATGTTATTTCATATTCATTATAATTGTTCATTCACAATATATTTTTGATTTTCGAATGTTCTTAAATCTAACAGGTAATTATGACTAAAAAATTTACATGAAATTTGTGTACATTTATATGCCTAAGGTGTGTGTGTATATATATATATATATATATATATATATATATATATATCAACATATATATATATACACACACACACACACATATATATATATATATATATATATATATATATATATATATATATATATACATATACATACACACATTAAGAAAGGGTAAAACCTAGAAAATAACAGATTTCAGTTGTTATAGATGTTAGCTCTAACAATTTTTTTTAAATCAACCTAAATTAATGTATTAGTGATAATTTTCATTTTGTTTCATTAAAGAAGTATAATAGTGCACATAAATGTAAACAGATATTTTATTTTTGGTATATGGGCATATGAGGAAACAATTCATAAGTCCTTCGACCTCCTTCTCAATTAAGAAATCAGCTCCATGTTGCTAGGAAGTTGCATTAGCATCAGAGTTACACATTTATGTAAAATTTCAACTCATTCGACTTATAGAAAGTGAGTTTACAAGATTTGACAACTATATAGCTGTGAAACTAAATAAAATTATTTTATGAGTTATTCTTGTAAAAACTTTTAGAAAAAAATATTTCTGACAGAAATATTTGTAAGTCGTTCACTTTTGCTAAAGCTTGTTGTTAATCATATTAAGAGACACAATAAAAGGCAGCTTTTAACAATGTGACAGTTGTACTTGTTCAAACCTTACATGATATAGTTTGCATTCATTTCATGTTTTATCTAAATATTTTCTCTCCTTCCTTTCTTATTAATTTAATTAACCTTAAATATTTTAGAACTTTTTTATTGTAGGCATTTCATTTCAGGAAAAAAAAATCATATACCTTAATTCTTTCTATAACTATCCATCAAGATACTTTTTTCTTCTGAACAAATGCAGCACACCTTCAAATTTGTATTTTTGCAAATGTCCTATTAATATAGTACTCAATTTAGAAGAGTTACTTGTGTAATAATATCAGATATTCCATTTTTCAAGGTTCGGTTGTTAATCTATTTTATAAAATTTTATTATTATACTGTAAAGGAGATGATTTTTTGTTACAACAATATTATAACAGTATATGTATATATGTGTATATTTTTTAAGAAATAAAATAACTCTTCTAATGGAAAAGAAATATAAGCATTGTTTATGCTGTGAATTTTACAACTTTTGAGGGACAGTAGTTGCTTGTAATTTCTTTCTTGCAAACAAAAAATTGTTTTATCTAAACACAATGTGATAAGATTTATTGTTTTGTACAAAATTAAATGCTTCTAATAGTGCACAGAAGCATATACATAGTTTGTTCTTGTCACAAAAAATATTTATATAAACATAGCTTGAACATTTTATTTTAGTTCATAAAATGTTTTGGCAATGGAAAGCTAGATGAATACTTGATGAATGCTGCTATAAAGAATTTAAGCAGTATTTATTTGAGTGTTTTTTTTGGCTATAATGAGTTAAAGCAGCATGTCTATATTACTTTATACATTTCTTTATATATTTACTTTATACATTTTCAATTAAAGTGAAATATGTATCACTTTAATTAAAATCTACCATTTTGTTGATTTTTTATAATAAAAACAAACAAGACATGATTTAAACTGTTAAAATGTTAATATACATATAAATATTGTAACATATTAAATGCTTAACACATATAGATGAGCCCAACTTTGAGTAAATATTCCTTATTTGCATAATATTCTTATAAAATTCTTCAAGGTAAATCAGAAAATCCTCCTATGTTTGCAAGTTTTGTTAATATATGGCCAGCACTTTTATTTACATAATGCATTAGTCTTTTTACAAATTATGTATTATTTACAAGTTAATGTAGTTCAATAATTAAAAATTAACAGTTATCTCTCAAAATTATCATATTAAGATTTGAACTCTGTAGAGAAATAAAAAAAATATGTTATTTCATGCTCATTATAGCTAAACATTCATAAGACAATTTCAGTTTTTGAATATTCTTAAACATGACAGATAATTATACAGATAACACATAACTATAAAAAATTATATGAAATTTATTTGTGTACCTTGTATTCCTATTAGACTCAAGCGGTTAGTGGGAAATGAGTAAACATTGAATACTACAAGATTTGACTTTTACATATCTGTGAAACTAAATAAATTCATTTAATCAGTTAATCTTGTAAAAATTTTCATCAAAAATTACTTTGAATGAGAATATTTATAAGTCATTCACTTTTGCTAGATGTGTTTATTAATCTTGTTGAGCAACACAATAAAAAGGCAGCTTTTAACAATATGACAATCGCATTTGCCCAAACTTTGTATGATGCAGCTTGCATTCAGTTCATGCTTCATCTAAATATTTTCTCATCTTCCTGTTTCAAATTTTTTATTAACCTTAAATATTTCAGAATATTTTTATTATAAGCATTTCATACCAGGGGAAAAATCCTGTACCTTAGTTCTTTCTATAACTATCAATCAAAATACTGATTTTTTTTTTTTTTAATTTCTGAAGAAATAAAGCACTTTCAAATTTCTTTTTGGCATAATTTATTATAACACTGAATATACAAAACAAAAACTCTTCTAAAAGAAGATATGTAAGTATATTTTAGGCTGTGAATTTTACAAATCTTATAAAGAATGAAATGCATCTGCTCAGAAATTATATACATTGTTATCAGAAAAAATAGCTTGAATATTTCATTTTAGTTCATAAAATGTTTTGACACTGAAAAAGCTAGATAAATACTTGATGAATATTGCTATAGAGAATGTAAGCAAATGCTATTTGAGTGTTTTTTCCCTTTGCTATAAAAAGTTATAGAAGCATTTCTATATTTCTTTATACATTACTTTAATATTTTTATTTTCTAACTTTGGAATTTGTATCACTCTAATTAAAAATTTACTGTAAAATATTTGTTAGTTTTTGTTAATTTTATATACTAAATAATTTAAACTGCTAAACTGAAACTTAAATATGACAATTGAATATGTACTCTCAGACTGTAGAAACGAATAAAAGTATGATACAGATAGTTCAGATAAATTATCAGTATATTTTTTGTGCAAATTTGATCATCTTTTTATATGAATTATTAGAATTTCTTGGAATTTTTTAAAATCAGACATTGGTTAAAAATTAAACTATAAAGATGTTACAAGAAATGTGTATAATCATTAAACACATTCTAAAAAATTTAAAACTGTTTTGATTAACCTCAAAGAATGATGAATAGAAGAGGTAATAAATTAAATAGGATGTAAGTAGAAATTTTTATTAGTATTCATGACCTTAAAGGTGAAAAATAAAAGGAATATATTTGAACAGAGTTTCTTCAAGGAAAGCAGGAAAGAAAATATACTAAAAGCTGGACTATTGATTTTCCATTAATGCTAAAGAATATCAAAATAAGTTCATAGTCTTAAAGAAGTGTTGACAACTTTCACTTAAAAAGTATAACTTTCAGTACTTTATTAATGTAATATATGTAATGTAAAATTAAGAAGAAAAAAAAACAAACCATGCCAAATCAATGAGTAAGATTTAGCTGCTTTGCTGAACTAAAATTTGGATAAAACAAGATGTGAAGTTTCATAATGCCTTTTTAAGCCATTAAAAATGTAAAAAAATAATAATAAATAAATAAAAGTAATGCTAATAAAAGTAAAGATGTGTGTAAGAGTAAGAGAATAATATTGGCAATGTTTCTTTATAAATTTAAGTGTAGAAGAAAATTAATTAAAAGGTGATCAACAAAACAAATTTTGATTTAAAAAGCAGTTGAAAATTTTGTAATGCACAATTGTAAAAAATTTATATTAAATTAATGTCAATTGTAAAATCATTAAATTATTATCTAAATAAATCTTAAGTATAATATAACATTTTAATCTGAGCTAAATATGCTATGCTTTGAATTATTTTTGGCTAACTAGAAACGATTTGGAAAAATAATATATTAACTTTAGCATAAGTAACATTAATAATATTGCGCCGAATACTATAAACTAAAGACTTGAGATTTTCGCCATATAAATAACACGATGCGTACGCAACCGGGTGAGAATTTCGGTCACCGACCAATCAAAACATAGCTTACAAAATTTTTGCCAGTTGATCCGTAGATCGGGGAATCCACTCATGGAGCATATGATACCAGTTAAGTCACAGTTAACTGCGTGTTATCGCTAATCTACAGATTCCCTGATCCCTCATTTGGTCCTGGATACCCCGATTTTGGTGGAATATGGCCTAAGGGCCATATTTTCCACGATTTTAGCACTCGGATCTAACCGCGGATCAGCATTTTCGTATTCCTCAACGAGAATCCGCGGCTTTCAGCTCGTTTTAATCCCTCATTTCTGATCCCTCGAATTTGGAGGATTAATTGCCTAATCCACGGATACTACATTTTACGCATGCGCACTGCGTTGAAAACAAACATGGCGGATAAGTTATCCGATTTGAAAAAATCTTGAATATTTAAGAATTTCGAACAAAACGGCAAAGATATGTGCATTTACATAGAACAAATGATTTGGAATTTTTACTTCTATGAACAAATTATTTCGACTGTATGATATTTCGGTTGCGTTGTCTTTAAATAAAAGTACAGTACAGCTGTTTGCTACAAACTTAACTAGAATGACGAAAGGTATGTTGACTTAATTATATACTATCCTTTGAAAATTATATTGATCTTTTTGCCTATTCCATATTTCCCCTATGGATGATTTTAGATATCGGTGGCTCATCTAAGCCCGTTAATTGTGTGCATCAACATCTCTTTCATATATTAACATGCTGACTGTTGGTTTGTTTATTTTAAATTATTTACCTTTCTTTGGTTTTATACATGAAAATATTTGATGTTTGAACATTATATTAAATTTGAAGCCAATTTTACTCTTATATTTATTTATTATGAAATTTTAGAATTAAGTATAATCTGTAATTGTAAATATTATCTGTATTTTGCTATGAATGTATATATATATATATATATATATATATATATATATATATATATACACTTAAAAATAAAATGCTTTCATTTATATACTTTTATTACATGTTAATGTAATGCTTAACACATACCAATGAATCCAACTTTGAGAAAATATACTTTATATACATTAATATTCTTATTAAATTCTTCCAGGTCAGTTAGAAAATTCCTCTGATGTTTGTAAAAACTTTTTTCATCATATACCCAGCAACTTTATTTACAAATTACTGTACTTTGATAATTCAAAATTAACAGCCATGTCTCATAATTATATTAATATTTTAACTGTGTACATAAATAAAAACATGTTATTTCATATTCATTATAATTGTTCATTCACAATATATTTTTGATTTTCGAATGTTCTTAAATCTAACAGGTAATTATGACTAAAAAATTTACATGAAATTTGTGTACATTTATATGCCTAAGGTGTGTGTGTGTAAATATATATATATATATATATATATATATATATATATATATATATATACATACACACACACACACACACATATATATATATATATATATATATATATATATATATATATATATACATATACATACACACATTAAGAAAGGGTAAAACCTAGAAAATAACAGATTTCAGTTGTTATAGATGTTAGCTCTAACAATTTTTTTTAAATCAACCTAAATTAATGTATTAGTGATAATTTTCATTTTGTTTCATTAAAGAAGTATAATATTGCACATAAATGTAAACAGATATTTTATTTTTGGTATATGGGCATATGAGGAAACAATTCATAAGTCCTTCGACCTCCTTCTCAATTAAGAAATCAGCTCCATGTTGCTAGGAAGTTGCATTAGCATCAGAGTTACACATTTATGTAAAATTTCAACTCATTCGACTTATAGAAAGTGAGTTTACAAGATTTGACAACTATATAGCTGTGAAACTAAATAAAATTATTTTATGAGTTATTCTTGTAAAAACTTTTAGCAAAAATTATTTCTGACAGAAATATTTGTAAGTCGTTCACTTTTGCTAAAGCTTGTTGTTAATCATATTAAGAGACACAATAAAAGGCAGCTTTTAACAATGTGACAGTTGTACTTGTTCAAACCTTACATGATATAGTTTGCATTCATTTCATGTTTTATCTAAATATTTTCTCTCCTTCCTTTCTTATTAATTTAATTAACCTTAAATATTTTAGAACTTTTTTATTGTAGGCATTTCATTTCAGGAAAAAAAAATCATATACCTTAATTCTTTCTATAACTATCCATCAAGATACTTTTTTCTTCTGAACAAATGCAGCACACCTTCAAATTTGTATTTTTGCAAATGTCCTATTAATATAGTACTCAATTTAGAAGAGTTACTTGTGTAATAATATCAGATATTCCATTTTTCAAGGTTCGGTTGTTAATCTATTTTATAAAATTTTATTATTATACTGTAAAGGAGATGATTTTTTGTTACAACAATATTATAACAGTATATGTATATATGTGTATATTTTTTAAGAAATAAAATAACTCTTCTAATGGAAAAGAAATATAAGCATTGTTTATGCTGTGAATTTTACAACTTTTGAGGAACAGTAGTTGCTTGTAAGTTCTTTCTTGCAAACAAAAAATTGTTTTATCTAAACACAATGTGATAAGATTTATTGTTTTGTACAAAATTAAATGCTTCTAATAGTGCACAGAAGCATATACATAGTTTGTTCTTGTCACAAAAAATATTTATATAAACATAGCTTGAACATTTTATTTTAGTTCATAAAATGTTTTGGCAATGGAAAGCTAGATGAATACTTGATGAATGCTGCTATAAAGAATTTAAGCAGTATTTATTTGAGTGTTTTTTTTGGCTATAATGAGTTAAAGCAGCATGTCTATATTACTTTATACATTTCTTTATATATTTACTTTATACATTTTCAATTAAAGTGAAATATGTATCACTTTAATTAAAATCTACCATTTTGTTGATTTTTTATAATAAAAACAAACAAGACATGATTTAAACTGTTAAAATGTTAATATACATATAAATATTGTAACATATTAAATGCTTAACACATATAGATGAGCCCAACTTTGAGTAAATATTCCTTATTTGCATAATATTCTTATAAAATTCTTCAAGGTAAATCAGAAAATCCTCCTATGTTTGCAAGTTTTGTTAATATATGGCCAGCACTTTTATTTACATAATGCATTAGTCTTTTTACAAATTATGTATTATTTACAAGTTAATGTAGTTCAATAATTAAAAATTAACAGTTATCTCTCAAAATTATCATATTAAGATTTGAACTCTGTAGAGAAATAAAAAAAATGTTATTTCATGCTCATTATAGCTAAACATTCATAAGACAACTTCAGTTTTTGAATATTCTTAAACATGACAGATAATTATACAGATAACACATAACTATAAAAAATTATATGAAATTTATTTGTGTACCTTGTATTCCTATTAGACTCAAGCGGTTAGTGGGAAATGAGTAAACATTGAATACTACAAGATTTGACTTTTACATATCTGTGAAACTAAATAAATTCATTTAATCAGTTAATCTTGTAAAAATTTTCATCAAAAATTACTTTGAATGAGAATATTTATAAGTCATTCACTTTTGCTAGATGTGTTTATTAATCTTGTTGAGCAACACAATAAAAAGGCAGCTTTTAACAATATGACAATCGCATTTGCCCAAACTTTGTATGATGCAGCTTGCATTCAGTTCATGCTTCATCTAAATATTTTCTCATCTTCCTGTTTCAAATTTTTTATTAACCTTAAATATTTCAGAATATTTTTATTATAAGCATTTCATACCAGGGGAAAAATCCTGTACCTTAGTTCTTTCTATAACTATCAATCAAAATACTGATTTTTTTTTTTTTAATTTCTGAAGAAATAAAGCACTTTCAAATTTCTTTTTGGCATAATTTATTATAACACTGAATATACAAAACAAAAACTCTTCTAAAAGAAGATATGTAAGTATATTTTAGGCTGTGAATTTTACAAATCTTATAAAGAATGAAATGCATCTGCTCAGAAATTATATACATTGTTATCAGAAAAAATAGCTTGAATATTTCATTTTAGTTCATAAAATGTTTTGACACTGAAAAAGCTAGATAAATACTTGATGAATATTGCTATAGAGAATGTAAGCAAATGCTATTTGAGTGTTTTTTCCCTTTGCTATAAAAAGTTATAGAAGCATTTCTATATTTCTTTATACATTACTTTAATATTTTTATTTTCTAACTTTGGAATTTGTATCACTCTAATTAAAAATTTACTGTAAAATATTTGTTAGTTTTTGTTAATTTTATATACTAAATAATTTAAACTGCTAAACTGAAACTTAAATATGACAATTGAATATGTACTCTCAGACTGTAGAAACGAATAAAAGTATGATACAGATAGTTCAGATAAATTATCAGTATATTTTTTGTGCAAATTTGATCATCTTTTTATATGAATTATTAGAATTTCTTGGAATTTTTTAAAATCAGACATTGGTTAAAAATTACACTATAAAGATGTTACAAGAAATGTGTATAATCATTAAACACATTCTAAAAAATTTAAAACTGTTTTGATTAACCTCAAAGAATGATGAATAGAAGAGGTAATAAATTAAATAGGATGTAAGTAGAAATTTTTATTAGTATTCATGACCTTAAAGGTGAAAAATAAAAGGAATATATTTGAACAGAGTTTCTTCAAGGAAAGCAGGAAAGAAAATATACTAAAAGCTGGACTATTGATTTTCCATTAATGCTAAAGAATATCAAAATAAGTTCATAGTCTTAAAGAAGTGTTGACAACTTTCACTTAAAAAGTATAACTTTCAGTACTTTATTAATGTAATATATGTAATGTAAAATTAAGAAGAAAAAAAACAAACCATGCCAAATCAATGAGTAAGATTTAGCTGCTTTGCTGAACTAAAATTTGGATAAAACAAGATGTGAAGTTTCATAATGCCTTTTTAAGTCATTAAAAATGTAAAAAAATAATAATAAATAAAAGTAATTAGCTAATAAAAGTAAAGATGTGTGTAAGAGTAAGAGAATAATATTGGCAATGTTTCTTTATAAATTTAAGTGTAGAAGAAAATTAATTAAAAGGTGATCAACAAAACAAATTTTGATTTAAAAAGCAGTTGAAAATTTTGTAATGCACAATTGTAAAAAATTTATATTAAATTAATGTCAATTGTAAAATCATTAAATTATTATCTAAATAAATCTTAAGTATAATATAACATTTTAATCTGAGCTAAATATGCTATGCTTTGAATTATTTTTGGCTAACTAGAAACGATTTGGAAAAATAATATATTAACTTTAGCATAAGTAACATTAATAATATTGCGCCGAATACTATAAACTAAAGACTTGAGATTTTCGCCATATAAATAACACGATGCGTACGCAACCGGGTGAGAATTTCGGTCACCGACCAATCAAAACATAGCTTACAAAATTTTTGCCAGTTGATCCGTAGATCGGGGAATCCACTCATGGAGCATATGATACCAGTTAAGTCACAGTTAACTGCGTGTTATCGCTGATCTACGGATTCCCTGGGCCCTACCATATTCACTCCGACAAGAGTCACGGACGAAAATGACGATCTTCAGAATCACTGTCGCACGCCTGGATTATGTCGGCCAAGCGACTATTTCATACCATATTGCCATCAAGTGACATAGTAACTGGTCTGTGACTCCTCCTACTACGGCTACACCCCCAATTACGTTTCTGATAAAGGCGGAGCTAATTGATGTAGTCATCTTCACTCTACTGACCAATCAAAAAAATTGGAAACAGTGTAGATATTCTTAACTGCAAAAATTAACTGCGTTTTATTTTCAGAACCATGTGCTCGTTTGTATTAGTCCTAGTTAGTTTGAATGTGTGGTGCCACGTCTAATGAATTCTGTGATTAATAATTATTAATTTTGTGATAGTTTGTGTTTCATATGATTATGGATATATACCAAAGAGTGATGATAAAGGTATAGTTTAATTTTTTATCATTTAATCTATGTTGATAATTGCTTCAATTTTCAAACTTGTCCGTCGTTTTTTTATTTTATAAACTATTTATCTATTACTCAGCAGTTTTAATATGGTGTCTATAAGAAACTTTTTTGATAGTGATTTGTATATTTCTAATTGCATATTCGCACTTATTTATTTGTTGTATCTTATTGTATTTTGTATATTCGTACTTGTAATAAAACAAGTACTTTTATTACTTACCATCTTTTTATCGTGAAATGTCAATGGAAAAGTGTTTAAGTGGGCTTTATTGATGCACTCACACACACACACACATATATATATATATATATATATATATATATATATATATATATATATATATATATATATATATATATATATATATATATATATATATATATATATATATATACCATGTTATTTATGCTTCCTTTAAACAAAAAATTTAAAATTTTACTTTTTATATGTTTTATACAACTTTGAAATTGTTTTATGTTTAAAAAGTTATTCTATTCAAAAGTTGTTCATTTCCTTTTTTATATAATTCTAAATGTGAATATTATGAAGTTTTAATCACGAGTTATAAAATTTTGAAAACATTTGTTAATATTTTTTGATTTTTTTTTTGCTTTCTATATTTTATTAGTAAGCAATTAACAAAATGTGATTTAGATATTTTATTTGGTCGCGGTTTATTGTTTCTATATTTATTATTTTGAGCTATGGTATCTTATTTTGTATTTTTATACTTAATATGCACATTCTAACTTATAAAAACGTTTTAGATGTTGAAGTCGAAGTTTGCTAAATAGAAATTCAATAGTGTATGATGTGTCTACTTCAAATGCACATACCTAATGAATCTCCTTTTGGCTGCATATTTATAATTTTTTTTCAATTCGAAATGTCACTAATACATATTTTAAGATAATTATTCATTTTACTGTTTTGATTAATGTTTAATAAATTACATTTAAGTATTTCTAAATGATATCTGTTTATAGTATATTAATTTTTTAGTGTGATTTGTTTATGTCTAATTACATTGGTATGTTATTAACTATGAACACAAAGTATTGAAGGAGTTTAACAATTTTTATTCTATTCACACAATTATAATTTTAGTAAAGCTATGCATAAACATCTGTAGCATTGGGGAAATAAATTTTATATTCCGTCTTATGTTATAAAACTATTTTTATAATTATTATGCAAATGTTATATACAACTATATATGCTATGATTATTCTATATGTCTCTATATTACTTTATTTTGTGTGTGTTAGATAGATCTTAAATGCATAGTGGAAGCAAAGTCTATTAAATATTAAGTATTGTCTTTGTTTATAAATGTTTCATTTTCTCAAAGAAGTGTTTAAAAAGATTTTAAACACTTTTATGAATCTAAAAAAAAAACCTATAAAATTTAACATAGATCATGCTTGTGAATGAATTTATTTAATTATTGAATATTAGATTTAGGAATAAACAACATAACTGTTTCTGAAAATATTTTTTATACAGATTAAAAGACAATTTACCAAAATATACTTTATTAAGCAATTGATTAGATCCATGATGTTGTTATTAAGTAACAAGATTTATTTACTACTAAAAATATAAGTAGTAATCTAATTGCTTATTATGTTAAAGTGTATCCATCTGTATAATTTTTGTAATTAATTTAAGATTGGGCATCTGATTATGTACATATATGCGATTGCAAAATGTCATTTTAAAAATTGATACCTTCCTAATTAACTTATCGGAATAATCTAAACGTTTGTTATACATTGGTATAAGTTATTAAATTATTTACTGAAGTTATTAAATTGTCAATTTTATGTTTAGAAGAAATATTAAATATTCTTAAATCCTTAAATTCCTTTTATAAAATTCTAAATTAGAATATTATAGAGTAAAAAGATATCTTTTTAATCATGGGAAAATTTCATTAATATTTTAAGATACTATGGAGATTCTATTTACTACTGGACTTTTCTATCTACAATATTTTATTAACTGATAAAATTAATTAACAAAAAGCGCTTTAGATATTTCATTTTATCATGTTTGTTAGCTTCTAAATTTGTTATTTTTGAGCAATTGTATTTTATTTTGTGTTTTTGTTGATGCACTTCTGGCTTATGAAAATATTTTGTATGTTTACCTAATAGGAATTTAATAGTGTATGTGTTTACTCCAAATGCACATACCTAATAAACCTCCTTGAGGCTGTATTATTTTCAGAATTTTGTATAATTCGAATGGTAAATGTTTATTATTTTAAAATGAGTTCTTGATTAATACACAGTTGTTTTTAAAAATAAAATCGTTTTACTGTTACCAAAAGCTTTGAAAATTACATATAATATCCTAAATTTTCAAAATACAGGTATTTAGGAAGTATTTTTAATTTTTGAACAGCTACGGGGAAATAGCTTCTCACGACATTTTAACCTTTACATATAAATAAATGCTTGCATGAGAGCTGCCATCTTTATTTTTGTTTTCACTGCTACACTGTATACGCTATGTCACGTACCAAATACTCGGTGACTGGTATGTCTCAAAAGTGAGATAGATGGAACGACTTATGTCGTCCGTTTGTTGAATATGGTACCAAATTCCAATTCTTAGTGACTTCCTCCCCTTCGTGACGTCATTATGACGTTTATGTCGTTCGTGACTCTTGTCGGAGTGAATATGGTAGGGCCCCCTGATCCCTCATTTGATCCTGGATACCCCGATTTTGGTGAATATGGCCCTAAGGGCCATATTCTCCACGATTTTAGCACTCGGATCTAACCGCGGATCAGCATTTTCGTATTCCTCAACGAGAATCCGCGGCTTTCAGCTCGTTTTAATCCCTCATTTCTGATCCCTCGAATTTGGAGGATTAATTGCCTAATCCACGGATACTACATTTTACGCATGCGCACTGCGTTGAAAACAAACATGGCGGATAAGTTATCCGATTTGAAAAAATCTTGAATATTTAAGAATTTCGAACAAAACGGCAAAGATATGTGCATTTACATAGAACAAATGATTTGGAATTTTTACTTCTATGAACAAATTATTTCGACTGTATGATATTTCGGTTGCGTTGTCTTTAAATAAAAGTACAGTACAGCTGTTTGCTACAAACTTAACTAGAATGACGAAAGGTATGTTGACTTAATTATATACTATCCTTTGAAAATTATATTGATCTTTTTGCCTATTCCATATTTCCCCTATGGATGATTTTAGATATCGGTGGCTCATCTAAGCCCGTTAATTGTGTGCATCAACATCTCTTTCATATATTAACATGCTGACTGTTGGTTTGTTTATTTTAAATTATTTACCTTTCTTTGGTTTTATACATGAAAATATTTGATGTTTGAACATTATATTAAATTTGAAGCCAATTTTACTCTTATATTTATTTATTATGAAATTTTAGAATTAAGTATAATCTGTAATTGTAAATATTATCTGTATTTTGCTATGAATGTATATATATATATATATATATATATATATATATATATATATATATACACACTTAAAAATAAAATGCTTTCATTTATATACTTTTATTACATGTTAATGTAATGCTTAACACATACCAATGAATCCAACTTTGAGAAAATATACTTTATATACATTAATATTCTTATTAAATTCTTCCAGGTCAGTTAGAAAATTCCTCTGATGTTTGTAAGATTTTTTTTCATCATATACCCAGCAACTTTATTTACATAATACAGTTGTCAGTT
>JAGEOH010001389.1:0-21842 GCA_032207245.1 Pardosa pseudoannulata
TTATTTCTATGAAAATTATTCTTCAAACTAACATGAAATTTCGAATTTCAAATTTAGCACCAATCCAAAAGGGCTTAAGTGTTTCACATCCATTCCAGTTTTTGTAGTTGAAAAATAGATATATATTAAAGGCTAAATCTACTTATGGAATAATTTTAATGTAGTATTTATAATAAATATTTGATTACAAAATAGTATAGTGCAAATTTTCTGCTTTCGCTTTTAAGAGCTTTCTCATGAAAGCTCTTAAAAGCGAAAAAATATTTTTACAATCTTGATTGAAAAAATATCTGATGTTGATCTGATATCTGTTCTGAGAAAAAAAATCTTGATTGAAAAAATATTTTTACAATCAAGTTTTCTGATCATGCCATTTCTTGCTTCCGAACCCGTCAAGAAGTTGGTTCTAATCGAAATGACTCCTGCGTTAAATAAAATCATTCCCTACGAAAGTCCAGAATGCAAATAATGGTTGATAAGAAAGCAAATGGTAAATGTTAATGAATGAGTGCCACCTGTTGGTAAAAAGTACTTTTTGGTAGTTGTATTTGTATGTAATACGCGATAACAGAGTTTGATAACGATATTTAATCAAATTCCAATAAATATTATTGCTACTCTAGAACTAAAAAATATATAGTTAAATTCCTGCACATTGCAAAAATTCAAAATTTGGAAACGATGAAATAGATTTTTAAACTTTAAGAAAAGCCTTAATTGTTAGTGGAGTAAACCAAAGCTTAAATTATTCTAATGGAGGGCTATTAGGATTTTCCAAATCTATGGTTACTCTCAAGAAATGAGGTGAGGTTTGATTCATTGTCTAATACCAAGTTATTGTTATGTCCAGACCAAATTAACTGGATCAGGAGTAATAACCTTCGTTTTCGTTTCATATCTCCCAAAGATCTAACAGCAAAACCGAAATGAATAAGGTTCTCTTGATACATGCCAGTAGGGTGACTGTTTTCCTTCAATTCGAATCCTGCTAATGGCATGGATACTACTGATCGGATCAAAAATAGAAAGCAAACAATTGGATGTTAGGAGTTCTTAATGTTCATAGGAATCCAACAACTCCTTATCAGACAACAAACGAATACATAAAACTGATCATTTATTACGAAATGATTCACATAAAAATATTTTTACAACGTAGAATTCTTTAGAAATCTCAAGCCTGGAATATTTTTTTAAATTGAGTTGAAAAGCCAGCAAAATTTGTAACGTAATTTTTTAAAATAAAGAATGCGGTGAGTAAGGATTGATTGTAAAGGAGCATAGGTAAGTATGGCTGGTTTAGAGCTACTTTTTTTGCTACACTAGACCTGTAGCAAAGCCGATTCCGAACATCCATGTCGAAACAACCGCTCACCCCTCGGCGTATGCAAAATCGGAACAAATGGATTTAAAAAATTTCATCTCAAAGTTGGAAGTAAAAAATCTTTTACAATTTTTATTTGTTTCTTTTAGGTTGTTTGATTTTCAGTGAATGATTTTTGTTACAAGAACTCTTAAAGTTTACTTATCAACAGTTTATCTCTTTAAAAAGAAAATTTTCTTGTGTGATGTAGGTGGCAATTTTCTGCAGGGCTGATTGATTGTACGAACCCAAAATAATGGTTTGAATTCAACAAACCGATGCAATAAATAGGATTGCCATGACACTTTAAACTAATTGTTTAATATACACTCTTGCTATACTCAAGTTTGCTCCTACATTTTTAAAATCCTTGTACATTTTTTTAAGTGTTTGAGATCGGAAAAATAAATGGAGCTATGAGAAGGCATTTGTTGAAGAAAGCAAATTCGTAAATAAAAAAGAATCGAGTGTGGTGACCCACTCAAGCATGTACAGTGTACTTTTTAAGTAGTTTTCTAAAGTGCGAGTAAATTTTGAGTTGGACATATAACATAAACACTATTAGGAAGTAGGATCCAAATAAGTTTGGCCGAACGATGGCCGATGGGTTAGGGTGCTGGTGTACCGGAGTTCGTGGGTTCGAATATCACTGTGGCCGTTCGGAATAGGCTTTCCGGTCTCATGAGCCCTCGTGGTGCAAAAAGTAGACCGTAGTACTCCAAACCAAACCAAATAAGTTTGGTTTTGAGTACTGCGATCCACTTTTTTTCTACAAAAGGACTATTGAAGCTTGGACCTACTGTTTGAAACTAATTTCGAACACCTACGAACATCCATGACAGCAGTAGGATTCGAACCGATGAAAAACCACGCTCTACCCAATCTACCATTGTTCGGCAGACTTCGAATAGAAAGGGCCAGCTAGGCGTACACTTTGAGTGTTCAGTCAGTGGAATGATTATTTTGCTTTTTTATGCTTGTTTGTTGTAAGGCAACAGTAAACTTCCAATTCTCATTTTATTTTTATTTGATCTGCTTGGAGAATATTGTGTTATTAGTAATACGTGTATATAAAACTAATTAAAATTTCAAACTAAAATAGTAAATAGTTTTAACAGTTATTGTTTAGAAAATAGTACTAAATTCAAGTAATTCAATGTTTCAAGCAATTTTAACAAATTGCTTGAACCACATAAGGGAGAGTAGGGGTGGATGGGACATGTTTAAAAATATGAATTTTATGGTAAATATAAAAATCTAATTAAAAAACAAATCCAGTACCATGAAAAATGTCTTATTACTCCCTCATATATGAGGGACATATTTGGGAAATTTGAAATAATTGATAATATTCAAATATGTTATGAAGACTGTGTGTCACTCATGTTTATAAGTTTTATTGATTTTTTAACATCAATTTTATTTAAGATTATACTTCAATTGGCTCTCATTAAACGAAAAATATTCCTGTGTTCGATTAGTCTCGGTGGGGGGCAACTTTGTAATAATGTCTGGTTTATCAATGATGCAACATTTCGTTACTTGTGGGAACATAAAATTTCCCATTCATAAAGAATGGAAGGATGGATGTACAATATGGTTTAGAGGGGAATGGGACATATCCCTTTACGCAGCATTTCAATAAAACTGCTTATTACTAGAAATTTGCTACTTTTAGGTTTAATTTCAATGCTAATTTATAATAAAAAAATATTAAGTGTATGAAACTTAAACATGAATTATGCTATCACCAATAACTGAGACAGAAAACTTGCTTTCAAAATAAAGTATTTAATTCCTTTCGGTGTTGCCACGGAACTAAAATGATTCATAGCAACAAGCACGTTATGGGAAAATGAGAAATTAAAAACAATGTTTATTTGGCCCATCCATCCCTATACTCCCCCTACATATTTCACACAAAATGGGGCCATTTTTATTTGTAGGATACTTTTTTTTTTACCTTAGAATCATGGGGGGGGGGCAAACTTGTAATTTTTCCCCTCCATATTTTTTGGGGTTTATTCATATATGAAATTTTTTATTTGACATTTTAATGAATGTTGAAGTTAATCTGTTTTTATTAGTGTTAAGACTTATTCTAATTACGGTTACTGCCCTTTTCTGGGAACTTTTTAAAGCAAGTATATTTACTCGAATAACTGTATGCTTCTCGACTTTTTCAAGATCTTTTTTCAGGAACAAGCATATTCCACCGAAAAAAGGGATCAACAAGAAGCCAACAGATTTCTTGTTTCCCCCCCCCCCCGTCGAAATTCTAAAATTCTAAAAGACTGATTCGTGGAAAGAAAATGGTCCATGTGTTTTTCTCAACAGCTTTCTTAGAAAAAGAACGCTCTTGAGGGGCCACCCCGTATGGTCAAGATACGGGGTGTGCTAATTTCCATAATCTTGACATTCATTTAGACATTGATCAATGGGCAAGTGAAGGGTCTATCAGAGAAATGTGTGTGTGTGGGGGGGTATTCTACCAACAATAAGGACCTCTATAGGAAAGACATAACATAAACATGCAGAAACTAAACACTACAGTTGATGAAAATGCCCAGGAATCGACAAATGGACAAAATATGGGGTGAGCATGGAATTCATTAGGAGCAAAATTGATTAAAGAGCCATTTGCCAAAAAATATCTTGTCTTGAATCGATTTTTTCTGTTTGAAGAGGGAATTGTACATCTGGTCGGCATAAGTTTCGTAATCTAAGGCTTTACACTTCCTGGAATCGCTTGGGCTAGTTATATTACTTACAGTTTAAATAAACGTCATGTTAGAAAAGGCATGATTTAAGTCTTAAGTATAGAGAATTAATACCCTACCTTACAGCTGTATTTCACTATCAGTCTAACGAACGATTTCTACAGTAAAATTTGAAGTGGCAGGCTTAACAAGAGAACTATGCCAAGGGAGCCCAACTAACCCATCATTCGTTTAGGTGATAGAGTAATTACGCTAAAAAAAAAAAAAAAGATATTGGCAGCCTTCGACAATTTTAGATTTTCAAATTAGATACATGCGATACGATTAGATATGTTTGATTAAAGCGCATAGACTTCTGCTGAAATGGCAAACATCAAATGAATTACTAAGTATTCTTTAATATATATATTTTTAGTTTTAATGTTTAGCTTTAATGTTTGTGTGTCTATCTATGCGTACAATTATTATATCTTTTGAGGAAAAAAACAAGATTTAATTGGCCATCAAAAGTTTTTAAAAACTATTTCAATTAGCAAGGTACTTAAAAATTGGACTCTTGAGATCTTTAATTTTAAACTAGGTTCCATAAAGAAACCCTTTAAAAAAATTATGGATTTCTTAAATTTTCATGCCAAAAAGTGACGTATTTGTTTAAGATTCCATTCTTTGTACTGTTTGTTCTGTATTATTTCATTTAATCACCTAATTGATCATCAACTTGTTTAGTTTTTCTGCTAAAAATTATTTTTATCGGTGAAAGAAAATAAAATGTCTATGGAAATAGTCTGTAGTTTTTGGATAATATTTATTAAAAATTTCGATTAACAAAATTCTTATCTTTGATTTAATATTAAGGAGACATATTTAATTATGTATTTAAAAAATTGAAAATTTATGATAGAAAGGATTTTCAGCATATTGAAACAGTCAGTAGTTTCTGAATAAGTAATATGGTTTAACAAAAAAATTTCAAAATATACATTCACTTCCTAGTTTATAAAACATAAAATTTTAGTGCAAAATATTTCTTTGCAATTATATCTTTAAAATACTAAAATGCAGTTAATACTTTTACAGTTTTAGCATTTTAACTTAACTTAACTGAAAGCATTTTTATGGTATATATAGAATTTTTTTATACCTATTATTTTTTATTGATAACTTAAATTTTGTCTATTAATTATTTCATATATATTTTTCTATTTACACTATACGGATGTCATTAAATCTGTATCATCATGGTGGATATTACGAAAGTTTTCTATTCAAATATCAACTTAGTTATGAAACTTCGTATATGTGTAAATTGAATTATTAGTAAATTACATACTTTTTTAAATTTAAAATCCAATGTGTTTAAAAATCAGTTTTTCACTTTTTTAATACTTAATATGATTCTCATCCTAGCGACCTAACTTATTATACATTTTTAAAAAATATTTAGCAAATACTCCTATTTTATTTTTAAAAAATCTGGGTTATCCACTTTAAATTTTGAACTTATTACAGTTATTAAAATTAAATTTTATGAAAGTTCAATGTACAATTAAAAAATATTTCCTTCAAATTAACTATTCAGTTTTTCTGCAAAATAATACATTCTAGGTGTCCAAAACTATTTTTAAGTGTTAAAAAAAGGTAAAATTAGAAGAAAAAAATTTCAAAACTAATGTACAAGGAATCTTTTAAAAATTAACAAAATATTTCAAAATATTGAAATTTAAAAAAAAATTGATTTAAGAAATTTTTAAAATATAATATTGATAGGTTTGACATTAATGTCAATTCAAGGTTTAAATGCAACTGAAAATAAATCCTGATAAAGTTAGCTCGTCCCTTGATTGAAACTAACATTTCAAAGTACGCCATTTATTTGATCAGATTTGATAAGCATATTTCATAGTTTGTTCAATTAAAAAAATGTTTAAAAATCTGTAAGTGGGGGGTGGAGATAACTTTATGGATTTTTAAAAATGGTCTTATAAACAAGAACGATATATCATTCTAATAAGCTTCATTCAATCAGCCCTTTTTGGGATTTAATCAACACCGAAAATGTTCCCAAAGGCGTCCCAAATTCAAAAAATGTCCTCCCCCCACATGTTGGTATTTTGGGACAATTTTAGTGTCATTCGAAAGAGCATCATTAGATCCGATTTCAACAACGATCAACATCAGAAGTGGCTCAAATCAATAAATGTATCCAAATTATTCCAACAATGTGTGGGAGGGAGGTCAGAATTTACTGCCATTCGAATGAGCATCGTTACATCAGATACGGTAAATACAAGAATGTCTCCAAATGTGACCGAACGGTAGAGCGCTGCTTTTCGGTACTGGAGTTCGTGGGTTCAAATCCCGCTGATGGCATAGATGTTCGTAGTCTTTCGGGATCAGCGTTAAGCAGTAGGTCCCGGTCTCATTACCCCTTGTAATCAAAACACTGGACCGTAGCTCTCCAAAATCAAGCCAAACCCCAAATGTGCGGCGAAGTTTTAAAGTTTAATCCATGTTATAATTTCGATTAATCCTAATTACTAGTTTTATAACATGTAAGAACTTCAGAATATACTAAATTTTTCTGTCAAATTGAAGATGAATATCTTCTCAGTTCTGTAAGCCTACAGTTTGAAAGGTGTCTAACATTTCATAATTAAAAAAATGACAAACTGTTAAAAAATTAGAATTAAAAAGATACCTTAATCCTGCTATAAAATATAAAACACTCATACTACTATAGTTTAAGTTCTCAGAATAAAAAAGCTTCTAATTAACATAATAAGATTCTAATTTACATATTTCAAGCTTAATATTGCGAATTTTTATTTCTCTTTACTTGGTGTATTGCTTCGAATAACAAAAGTAGGTCTGGATTGTTTATCCATATGTTGTGAAATATTGAAATTTTTCAAGTATGGTGATAATATTTAAAATTGAGCTCTATCCCTTATCAGCGATACTGTTTTACTCCTTCACCCGATATCTTAGCCGCATATAAACATAAAGCGATATTTCCTCATTTATAAGACAGCAAGCTTTGAAGATTATTACGTAGCTAGCAAGGTGTTTGGTTACATACATACAATGCAGTTGGGTATAAACCTGAAGTTGATTGATATGCACCGCAACATGTGCCCGCTCATTAACACTAGATTGCCAGAGATTTCTTGTATACCTATATTGCCCAAAAACAGACAAAATGACTGCATTGTGAAAAAATAACAAATATGTAAAGAAATTTGTTTAAAATTAATTTTTAATATTATATAATAAAGGAGGGCGGAAGTAACTACAATTATTCATAAACCCATTTATATGTTATAGAAAAAGTCACCAAATTCTAAGAAATTGTGTCATTATATTTTATAATTGTTTTTCTAATTGAAATTAAAAAACAGTCAAAATGACTGCCTTGGGCAATCTAGTGTTAATATCTTTTGTTACTTTCAAGACTAATGGTAGTTTGGGTCTCTCAAAGTTAGTGATATACTAATTTAAAGTAGTATCGCGATGTATGAATATTATCAATGTTAATTTGGACATATATTGCGGTACTAAATTTCTGAAATCTTCCAGCCCTAAACAAAGTAAAATAATTTTTTTTATAAATTGACTCTTATTAATTATAAGGACAAATGTTATTTTACGTAAAGTAGAACTCATTCAAAAATAGGCTGTTGGAATGAAGATTTTTCGGTTCGAAATACATGTGCTTTTAAAAAGATTTTCTATTAAAAATATGTATGTAAAGGCCAAAAATGAATTTTCCCATATTAAGGTATAAAACGTACTTCCGTATTATGGTCTAAAGCAAAGGCAAAAGGAGGTTCGTATTCACGATAATATTTTTCCTTTGTCGATCCAGTTTCGAACCCGATCATTTTCTCGTTCTATACTGTTTTCTATGGTCATCATACTCTGAACAATGACCGAATAGGTAAGACTCCAATCCCATTGAATCTAGGGATGTGTCTTTTGAACAAAACAATAGACCGTAAATCCAACATGGTTACCCTCCCATAAGTGCCCGATTCTACCTGGAGAATGTTCAGTATAGATTTGGGACAGTGACGACGAAATCTCCCCAAAAGAGGGAGACTCTCTAGCATTGGATCATTGGATAATTTAAATTTCGTCACTACACTCCCTTAACTATAAAGTTTAAAAGATTTCGCTATCCTGATAGATGACGGGTAACTAGTATTTAAGGAATTCAATACACCGACACCAAACGATTGCCTAGAGTTTGATGCACGGATTTGAATCCCATTGCTAGCAAGGGTATTCTTAGCCGCTCGGAATCGGCTTTAAGCAGTAGGTCCCGTTCTCATGAACGCAAAAGCAAACCAATATATCGTCAATTCATTCAGTACAAAAATCATAACATCCATTCGAAAAGTCCAGCTATTCCATTTCATGATATTTGAGCAGAAAGATGATTCCTAATAGTTCGAATTTAAAGTTCGATTCTAAAAGGGACCTACTTGAAATATTATTTTAAATGGTTGTCATTATTAAGAGGTAAAAGTATGGCGGAGTAAGAGTAGAAAGCTTCTGTACTTACGCCTTGCTAGATGCCACTTTCCTGAAAGCGGAGGAGCTTCCTTCTGCCCCGAATCCGTTTCGCTTCCCATTTATAAATTCCCAGCCAGTCCACACTTAATGGACACTGAAACATTATGCTGATTGGTAAAAGAGAGAAACTTATTGATGTGTGGCAACACGACAAAACAAACCTTAATGTTATCAAGCTGCCTTGCTTTCTTCCCGTTTGATCAAATCTTCGATGCTTTTAGACGGACGAGGCTTTCGTCGAATGCATAATGCGGTGTAAAAATACTTCCACCTACGTTCTTGGTTTTCTTTCAGGGTTTATGGAGAGATAAAATTTCGGATATTAGAAAGAAACGTGAAAATCGATTTTTCTTTCCAATTTTACATTTTAGAATCTTATTTAAAAAAAAAAAAAATTTCTATTTTTATTCAAGTACAAAAGTGTGAAATGACGTGTGTCTTTCAGGCAACGAAACTGGAATGATACCAGTAAAATGATTTTGAATATTTCAGTTGTATTCAGTCATACTAGACAATACAAGCATATTTTACATTTAGAGTAAAGTCGGAGAATTGAATTGAATATCACTCTCTCGTTCACCTAAACCTCATATAAGGCTCTTAAATAATTAAAAAATAGTATTTTTACTTTCAACGACATCGAGACCTCCTATATAGTTTGAGGACTCGAAAACAGTTGTTGAGAAGTGGATATTTCATATTTGTTGAAGAAGGGAGAATCCGAAACTGTTTAATTTTGATCTCTTCAATATTTCTAGAAATATATAATTAGGTAAAATGTTAATGCAAATATAAATTGGATGATCAAAATGCTCTGTCTATTTTAGTTTTTCAAAATGTCCAATCATTCAAGCCTTCCTTGAGTTTTTTGAAATTTCCCTTCATAGGATCATGCACAATTTTTTAAACAGAATCTAGAATATTATTTTAAATATACAAATTTAAAAAATGATTTTTTTTTATATTTTCATGCAATAAATGTCCGAGAAGGTTAGATCTTTTTAAAATCTACGTGCCAGTTAGGTTAACTTTTCTAAAAACAGATTGGAGTGATCTTTTCAATCATTTTTCAAAGTTTTTCAAAATTTGGCATGTCAGCGGAAAACTCCAATTGACAATAACAAGTATCGAACTGAAAAAAATTATATCCAAATTTTGAAATGAATTTTCGTGGAATTTTTTTTTAAATTTATTGTGAAATCTTACGAGATATTGAAAATTTTGAAAATAAAAATATATACCCGTATATTTTTAAAATTTATTAAAAAATATAAGCTTATATTTAAATGTTATTAAAATTTTGGAAAATTTGAAAAGTATTTTTTGATTTTACTAAAAGCACCCGTACCTTTAATAGAAAAAAGAAGAGTAAAATTTGATTCGTCATCCATTTCGTCAAGTCATTCTAGCTAGAAGTGGAAACACTTGAGTAGAAACCGCTCCAGGGGTTTCAAGCAAAATTATTAGGGAAAAACAAAATTATACATATAAATTATTTTACTTTTTTTCTGACCAGTATTTTTTTCAAACAATATTTGGACTGTATGACCCCAAATGAATTTGTTGACAAATCGTTTCGGGCCTATTTTCTCTCCATCAAACTGCGGACGAACCGGTTAGGCGCTGCCGTGGGTTCGAATCCTGTTGCTAACTGAATATTCGGAATCAGGTTCCGATCTTATGTTGCCTCTTTGATTGAAACTGGCATAAAGAAAGTAAAATTTGGATGTTGAATCCTACGACACAATGTCATTTTTACTTGTGTGAAGCGATGGCCGATCAGGTAGCACGCTGATTTCAGTGGGTTCGAATACCACTGCTGGTATGACATTCGTAGCCATTTGAAATGTCCAGTTTCATTAAACTTTGTCTCATCCAAATGTGAATATGAAGAAATGTTTGTCACTTATTCCCCCTAGAAAATCAATTAAAAATATTGTGAGGATTTATATATATTGTCTGCACCAACGAGGACCATCTACCTTAAAACAAAGGTTTAAGATGTCCCCGGGTTTACAAACCACAGCAGCACAATGCATAGTAAATACAGTAAAAATATCTCACATACAAATGCAAAATAACACTGGAAATACAAAAAAAGTAAAAATCATAAAATAAAAAAAATGATAATAATTACAAGATAAATACCTATAAATAATTACAAAATCGCAGTACAGTGAAAGCTTTATATTCATATTCAGCCTTGTTAGATTCTCTGAATTTTCCATTAGCCAACGGAACAGCTTGTTTAGTTTGGATGAGAGAGTTTTGTTAAAAATTAGCTGATCAGCCCAGACACCCTTCAGGTGTGGTGTGGGGCGCTTGAAATGCCAATCCGTAGTGAGGGAGCAGTCAAATAGGTAGTGGTCGGGAAAACCCGGGCCATCGCAAACACATCTCGTACTAGACGGATCGGAAAGTGAGACAAATATTTGTTTGTATATTAGAATCTTAAATACTTTAAGCGGAACAATGGCCGATTGGTTAGAGTGCTGGCCTTCGGTACCGGAGTTCGTGGGTTCGAATCCCACTGTGGCATGGATGTTCGTAGCCGTTCGGAATCGGCTTTAAACTGTAGGTCCCGGTCTCATTAGCCCTCGTGTTGCAAAAAAGTAGACCGTAGCACTCCAAGCCAAACCAAACCAAACTAAATACTTTAATATACTATCTACAACTTGAAGGCTTTCCCTTTAACAATATTCTTTTGTTCTATTCCAAACTTTTTCTGATCACCCCCTCGTACATATTGTAACGTACTGGAGATATGGTAGGCGAAGCCGTCAATGAAACAGGCTAGAAAACTGTTTAATCTAGACTAAATATTTTATTCAGGTGAATAAATTATGTACAGCTATGTAGAGGTTCAGTAGATTTCTAAATCTTCTGGGATCTCGTGCTGAAATATCATTCCCGATGAGTGGGTCATTCACGATCAATTATGATGAGTGGGTACAATGTGGCTAGGTCTTCTAAATCACTGGATCAGTTCGCTAATGAGTGCCGGTACGAAGAGCTGACACTATAACCTCCCGGCTGACAATTAGTACAGTCGGCTTTCACACCAAGGTTCGAACGCTCAGAGTGCGTATCACGCTGGAGTTTGTGATGGAAACTCGGGATGCAAAACGATCCAAAAATTCGACCAAGGGTCACTCTCAGCGACCTACTTCTATGCACGAAGTAAAGAAAATAGTAAGATAACAGGAATGGGATCCCCAAGTCGAAGGTCGACTTCTTAGCAAACAGAGAGGCTGGCGGTCTCTAAAAAAAGCAAACTCTGGAAATCGGAGAGACGAGTGGACTCCTCTCGAGCTCCACACAACAGCTCCAAAAGCAACTCTCAAGAAGAAAAAGCCTTCGTCTTGGCTCCCCGCCACCCTTCTTTTATAGCGATTCTTCTGGAACCTTCCAGAACCAGGATGATGCAATCTTGCGGTCACTTCCCGCCTGAATCAGCTGTTTTGTTTCCAGATGTGACCGGAAAGCCGTCTTTAAATCAGCAGACCCAAACAACTTAATTTCCTTTTTCGCTACCGCTAATGGGCTGACATCTGGCATTGTAATGTAGCTCAATTTATAATCATATCCCCGAGCCTTTTCACTCAAATAGAATCACAAAGTCTCAGACGCTCTGGCTCCAATACGCGGACAGTTTTCAATTAAGTCCGGACCTAGTACACAACGTGTATTGTTCGGCACACCCGTTTCTACCTGCCGCTAACCGTAATTGTTCGCTGCGAAATGTCACCTTCCGCTCCTCTTTCTTTAGGGTCATGTAACGGACCGTTACAATATACACATATACATACTTATATTTGTGTATGCATATGTATGTATGCAAACACACAAATATATTTCACTATTGTGGAGATGATGAGGTATGAAAGTAACTTTTGTACTAACGACATTAGTATTTTTTAAGATGTAATATCACTTGACTAGAGGGGCAGTGGTTGAGGGAATCTGTGATGAAAGGTGTGTGAACAAATACATACTTATCCCTCGTGTAATAAAAGTAGATCTTACTCACTTAGATACATATGCATACAATAGCCAAATATTTTCCCCTAAACAATCCTAATTCTAATATTCACATCATTTATCATGCAATTATGGAGTTCGTTAGAGGATGTTATATACACTTTGTTTAATTTTTAATTCTGCTTTGAATTGTACTAATTTCAGTGAATAGAATTTTCCCATTTCTTTTAAGATGGGGTAGGGTACATCTATCATGCGCAGATTACCCATATATGTATTCAAAACTAATTTATGTTGTTATATTTTATGTTAAATAATAAATGGCATACTATTTTTTTATTCTATACAATGCAAAAAAATGATTGAATAATACAAAAAGTAAAATTTTACTGCAGTCGCATTTCTATGTATATCAAATTCTCTGATACTCTCACTAATTTAAATGAGGCATCGAATGGTATAAAATTTCCCTACCAGTGATATACGTAGGTGCTTCAAAAAGTAGGCTGACGCTTGCACTATTTTTCACTTACAAATTAAATTTTATGTCTGTATAAAATAAGTCGAACTTCGATAATTCGAAGTCCCAGGGGATCCCCAAAAATATTCGATTTATCCGAAGTTCGAGTTATTGAAGTTCCCTACCATTCCTCTCAACTGGCACTTAAGATGGGTCGACATGGTTTAAATGGTTTGATATATGCCATAATACTATAGTTGTTCACATTTCAATTTTTTAATAGCCTATGTAAATAACAAGAGAAGAATGGGTTCAAAAGGTTTAAAACTCAAGAAATTTGGCCTCATTACATATTAATTAGTATACACACCATGTAAATCTCATTTGAAAAAAAAATTTATTTTTATGGTTGTTGGCATTCACAAATCACTTAATTTTTTAACACTGTTAAATATGGTGTTGTCTGTACCTTTAGTAGTGTCCGGGTATTGTTGTAAGATGTGAATAGCGTCCTGTGCTTGCTCGTAACCTTCGAGAAAGAAGGTTTTCGAAGGTCACGAGTGGACTGGCATTCGAAGTTTTGAACAGAATTGTGTTTTTTAACGGGGAAATCTATCACAGAAACTTCGACTTATCGAGACAGTTTTTTAAAGAAAGGTATAAAAATGATTCGGGACTTGATTAAAAGTTCGAGTTAGAGGATTATTCGACTTATAGGAAGTCGAGTTATCAAAGTTCGACTGTAGTTTAAAAGGCAATGGCAAATGAAGCTAAAATATGGCGTATTTCAGTGGCACGCTACCAGTACATATTAAATTATTTTTATTCACTTTCACTAAAAACATTTAAGACTAGCAGTTATCAGAAAAAAGTATGAGTATGACCGCTTTTATCACATTTAGTAGGACAGAAGCCTCCTTCCACTACTCAAGTGGGATATATTAGAAAAAGAGAACCCAAACTAAATTGTAAATTATGGCAGAATTTGGTTTTAGTTTATATATATATATATATATATATATATATATATATATATATATATATATATATATATATATATATATATATATATATATATATATATATATTGTATACACTAAGTGAGCTGGAAAAAAGGATAGCGAAGGCCTACATAGCGACTAGAGATCTTTATTAGAAACGCAAATACGTTGAAATAATAAAGAATGGTTATGTACAGTGAATTGATGATCGTTACAAGAATCAGCTTTCCTAATTGTCACTGATCCGAGTATCAGGTACGGAGAGAAAGGGGGGGGGGGCAGGACACTCTCACTTGGTATCAGCCGATGAGTTAGTTCACAAGAGGCTCGATCAGTCAAAAAAATCACCCTGAGCCATGAACTCTGGTCTTTTTATACATTAGTCTGCCCGCAAATTTCCATCTCAGCTAAGCGGACCCCTGGTTGATGACGTGGTGAGGAAACTCTAGCCGGATAGGTTCCAAGGGGAGCAATCTCGACGATCTATAGGGCATCATTAATCGATGTCTCTGTCGAGGGAGGATAATATTGCTGTTTCACTTACTATATAGAGGGATTCCATTGAAACTAGAAACACTTCACCTGTATCCTAATAAATTTCTCAGACAGAATGTTTGAGATGGTTCTCGGTGTTAATAATTCTCTATTCTGCGCGAAACAACGTCCTGTCAAAAGGTATAGATGAGCGCAGTTCAAGAGGCGCGTTCACTATTTCTACCATAGGCTGTTTTTTCTCATGGTAGTAGATGAGTCTGTAACTACGAATTTAATGGAAGGAGAATTCGTTATAATATATATGAAGGTGGTATGCCTACAAACTGATGTTTCGAAATATGGAGGAGGATGTTTAGAGAATAAAAGCACTTCTTTATTGATTCAAACAATTTGATTTTCGCTCGAAGCGACAAGATAATTCTATGCCATAAAGGAATTAAATTTTATAACCTTTAAATCAGAGCAGAGTTCTGGCATTGTGATCAAAGGACAAATAGTAATGAAACGTTCTTATATAAATTATAGGAATTTAAAGATGATTTTTGTAAGAAATTAGCCCAGTGTACACCTAAAAGGATAAACTGTAATTGTCACTCTACTCAAAGAGGTGCCTAACGATGGCCGATTGGTTAGGGTGCTGGCTTTCGGTACCGGAGTTCGTAGGTTCGAATCCCACAGTGGCATGGATATTCGTAGCCGTTCGGAATCGGCTTTAAGCTGTAGGTCCCGGTCTCATTAGCCCTCGTGTTGCAAAAAGTAGACCGTAGCACCCCAAACCAAAACTAATCAGAGGTTCGCCTTCTCTGACCTAGATGATCAGTAACACGTTATGTGAATTAACCCTTCTGTAGTCACTTTTTCATAAACAAATTGGTTTTCTATTGTTTTGGGTCGGTTTGAAAATCTTTCATTTTTATGTCAAAGCAGCATCCGAGACAAAATTGTTAGCTATTTTAAAAGAAATGTTTTTATTCATTTATGTGTATGAGCTGAATCGAAAAAGTTAGTGATAATAA
The DNA here is from genome assembly GCA_032207245.1 of Pardosa pseudoannulata. Taxonomy (NCBI): domain Eukaryota; kingdom Metazoa; phylum Arthropoda; class Arachnida; order Araneae; family Lycosidae; genus Pardosa; species Pardosa pseudoannulata. Next base: position 15,612 of record JAGEOH010001389.1, read on the forward strand.
TGAATTCCAAAGATCCATAGTGTTCATTAATGGGGGCAAAATTGATTCGTTGTCTCAATGTTCTTGGGAGTATTTTGCTTTAAATGACGAGGACCCACTTTTAATAGTCGAGGCAAAGACAGTTATCTTTCCATGAGGAGTCATGTAGCTGTGTCTGTTCGATATCATTATTCAACTGATTAATTATCCCGGAGAATTTGTTACCTTACTATTTGTGAACTTCATAGATATGAGTCGGGCTCTTATCCAGCTCTACTGCTTTTCGCAAAAGTCGGTTCACTATTAAAACTATGGAAATAAAATTTTGTACAATCGAAATTTGCTCGAAAAAAAATTAGTGGGTCAAAAGTTCTGAAAAAAATGATGTTTCAAAAAGTATACATTGAATAATTTCAATATATATACATAGTTTCATTTGTGGATAATCAAACTCCGTGGAATGCTGATTATTATTGTGAGAAATTTATTTTGTGTCAGCATACGAAATTTGAGGATTATATATATTTTAAAAGTGTATCTAGCTGACAATAGTGTTAATAGTTTTTATCCTGATAATTAACTTTATGCACGTAGAGAGATGCCCATTTCTTAGATGTTTTAACAGCATAAATCTTTGGATGTAGATTCATCTGTATTTTAAAAGTAAATACAAAAAGTCCTTCATTTGACTCGTCAAGATGTCTTCTGTGTCTTGAAAAAAATAATAACCCCTCCATTGAACGAAATTTTACTTTTTCGAATATTAATATTACTATTTCTATTAATTCTAATAGTGATAACAACTGTATTAGTAATATTTTTATTATCCTAATTGCTGTCTTTAACAATATTGTTTACCATTTACTATTGTTGTTCCTTGTTGTTATTATTGCTCTTTACCTATTATTACCTTTACTCTTCTTATTACTATTTGCCTGTATTATTTCTATTACTATTCAAATAATTGCTATTGTTATTATCTTTATTATAGCTGTTGTACAAGTATTAATGTTATTAATACGATTTATGATTTCCACTGTCATTTAACAAATGATATTTCTTCAATCTCCCTTTTTTGAAATGTCTGTCTGCCGAGAGATGGCGCTGGTTGAGCGTCACGGGCTCTCTTCCAAGATATCGATCGCCTCCGCACCAATTTAGGCCACCGCCTACCTGGAGGCACTTACTCACCGCTACCAAAATATCAACTTCTTCAAGACTCTCCCACGCGGTCACCGCCTCTTAGTTATTTTTTCGATCCTCTCACCTCTTCCAACAGAGAAGAAGTATTTAGTTTATTCTCAATGCTTACTCATTTTCTACGTAATATAAGAATTGTCGATATAATGAATTCTTTGGCTTTTAAACTTTCCCTAATAGCCTGTCTAATGTCAACTTGTGTGAGGAAGATAGAAGGGACAAACAGGACAATGGGTGTCCAATTTTAGGGACTCATTTTGGCTGGAATTTTAAAACCTTAATATTAGGAAAAAATTTCAATAAAATTATATTACAAAATCCAATTCTTTATACATTGAAAGGCTGAAACATAGTTATTTGATATTTTTTACTAATGTTATTAAAATTGAAACTGCGCAAGTTTATTTTTTTAAAATCGCTAAATTGCTTGGATTGTACATAAGGTTTAATTCAATTGCTTTCGTTTTCTATTTATAAGTGAATGTATTAATTAAACACCAAAGATTTGTAGTAATATTCCCAGAAGATATAAATAGAGAGTTTCGACCTTATTAGGCAAAGAACGAAAGCCCATTTCAAGTTGGATTCTATTGAATTTGGTTTGCTTTTACAAGCAGTTTCTCGAAATTAAAACTTGTAATATTTTTTAAACTAATTTTTACCTTTGGGCAAAATTTTAAAGCGCACCCCCACTAAGAAAAATGAGATTTCCCGAGTTTGGTGCAAAGTCATTTACAATATTTCTAAAAATTGTATTTTTTTATTGCTACAATTTTCTATTTTGAATTATTTTTTTCGACGTTAGAAAGGGATGCATTCTAAAATTTGAGGAAATCTTTTCCATAGATTTGATATAACATGAAGATTTCATCTCTCAGCAGCACTTCAATGAATATTTTTCGAGAATCAGCTTTCATTATTATTAGCACATTAAGTTAGAGAACATCCAATCTGGATTTTTGTACATGTAAGGAAAATTCCAATCGATCTGGTGTTGTTAGTCCATGGGTACCACGAGGGCTGCTAAACCTGAAGAAGGGATTGTTTGAGGAGTAAAAGGCTCAAGTGGGTCCTCGTCCTTTAGAAGGCTCTCTCCAAAGGTCCCAGACGCCATTCGTGAACATGATGGATCTTTGCTTGATCCTGTAATCAACCATCGTTGCCTTTCCCGATTCAGCTCACAATATATCTTGATCTAACCTTGAAGTAATTACAACCAATGTTCCACTCATTATTTTTTTACGTCTTAACATGTCAATTTAAATTATTACCATGAACAAAGTAACTTGATTAATAATTTGTCCAACTTTCATTTGTATTATCCAAAACGAATTTTCCCTTAGTTTAGGTTACTGAATTTTTTTTTCACTCTTTGTACTTTCAATTTTAATTGTTTGGCTGTTCCGATTCAAATTATTGGCATTGTGGCACCACTACACTCTAAAAACATTTTTGTTAGGTAAATATCCCAAAACTTTGAAGTGTCATTCATTGTAAGATTTTTTGTCGGTGGTTCAGTCCCATAGGGTGATCCAAAATAAGTTTGGAACCAGTTTTAAGTATTTGGAATTCCTTTTGACATGGATTGGGTGGGGAAAGGTGGACCAAATCGATTCTAAGAAATAAGAAATAGCATTATATTGTTATTTTCACCTCCCGGGGTTGAAATTCTTAACTCGATTTCGGTTCTGGGATTAATTAACAACTGGAGACGTCTTGCATTGTATGTTGATTCTCGGGAATCTTAACTAGCTTATGAGTCACATTAATGCAAAAAATTGGGTTATTTATTGACATTAATGATTTTAATTATCTAACAATTCCGTCCTCCATATTATTTCCTCACTTAATTTTAATTTTCTTCCTATTTTTAAGAAAACATTGAATTATGGCATTTGAACTATTGGAATTTAACCGGGGTCGGCAAAGTTGGGACGAAAAAAAATTTTTTTAATATTTGTTCCCGCAATTTTTATTTTGATTATAATATCTAATATCAATACTTAATACATTTACTTTAAAAAATTTCGAAACATTATTAAATTTCCATACTTCTCTAAAGAAATTTTCTCAAAATACTGAGTTTATCTCCATTTCACTACTAGAGTTTAATATTTATTATTTCTGAACGCAATGAATGATGTCATTATTATTATCAATCGAGATACTAACTGGTAATGAATCAGTATCCAATAAAGTACTAGCAATGTATTGATTGCAAAAGAAGACTATTTGGATGCAAGTGAGAGAGACGAAATGAATGGATTAATCCCGATAACATTGTTCGTTTCACTCATATCACCAAATTTGATTATTGCCAAATAAACAATCCTCTACTGAGGCGATTGCACAGAAAAATCTTTTCGTTGAAATCGAGGCGGATTTCAGTCTACTTACTGACAAAGTGAATGGTTCCCAATTTTCAAGGCTGCCGTATCAAACCATCTAGATTGATTAAAAAATATTGTTCCACTGACTCTATTTATATTAATAAATTTAATAAATCTTTCTACAAAAATATTTCTGTACAAAACCAAACCATCCATGTTTTATAGCTAAAATAAAATTCTTAAATTGATTAGCTTACTTTTGATTTGTAGCATGTATAAAATATTTGATACTATAGGTCAGTAAGAATTTTTTTTCTAAAACTCTATTCTCTTGTAAATTTAGAAAGGTGACATAAACGAGATGATTAAACAATAAAATGAATTTTGTTTCTTGGTTAAGAAAAAAAGAAACATTTTTAGTCAAAATTCTAAGGACCTATTTTTTGTTTGGAGTTCGTGGGTTCGAATCCCACTAGGGCATGGATGTTCGTTGCCATTCGGAATCGGTTTTAAGCTGTAGGTCCCGGTCTCATTAGCCCTCGTGTTGTAAAAAGTAGACCGTAGCACTCCAAACCAAACCAAACCAAACCAAACCAAACCAAACATATTTTTTGTTATTTTTCAATATCATAGCCCTAGAGCTTTCGTATTAAAAGTTAATGTTTTTTTTCCAGTTGTAGAAATCTGAAAATATTTAATATATTTTTAATTGTAAATTTTTGAGTAATATTTTTGTGAAATATATATCTATTTTATGGCCCTATGTTTTGGTATATACATTTTAAAACCTTTATGAAATCTGCATAATAACTGAATTGTATAACTTGTTGATTTCACAATTATGTGAATTTTCAAGCAATAAAGAAAACAGTTTGTTACATTGTTTTTTTAACCGACTCTTTCGATGCAAATTGTACCAAATTTTTGCTCGGAAGCGATAAAGTATAATACGGGAAATAGCTTTTCATAAACATAAAAATGTTTCCTATTTCATATTATCTTGCAATTTGCTAATATTTTTACTGCAGTTATGAGTTTTATGAGTAGGTATCTCTCAAGAAAATATTTAAATACCTTGAGAATACACATTTTTTTAAAAATTTATGTATTAAATAATTATTGCAATATTATATTATGTATTAAATAATTATTGCAATTCATATATATATATATATATATATATATATATATATATATATAAATATGAATGTATATATGTATGTATGTATGTATGTATGAATATATGTATATATATGTGTATGAATATATATATGTATATATATGTGTATGAATATATATATATGTATATATATGTGTATGAATGTATATATGTATATATATGTGGATGAATGTATATATGTATATATATGTGTATGAATGTATATATGTATATATATGTGTATGAATGTATATATGTATATATATGTGTATGAATGTATATATGTATTTATATGTGTATGAATGTATATATGTATATATATGTGTATGAATGTATATATGTATATATATATATATATGTGTATGAATGTATATATGTATATGTATATATATATATATATGTATATATGTGTATGAATGTATATATGTATAATGTATATATGATATATGATATATATATGTATGAATGTATATATGTATATATATATATGTATGAATGTATATATGTATATATATATGTATGAATGTATATATGTATATATATGTATGTTATGAATGTATATATGTATATATATGTATGAATGTATATATGTATATATATATGTATGAATGTATATATGTATATATATATATGTATGAATAAATGTATATATATATATGTATGAATGTATATATGTATATATATATGTATGAATGTATATATGTATATATATATATGTATGAATGTATATATGTATATATATATATGTATGTATGAATGTATATATATATATATATGATGAATGTATATATGTTATATATGTATATGTATATATATGTATATATATATATGTATATATATATATGTATATATATATATGAATGTATGTATATATATATGAATTTATATATGAATATAATGTATGATGTATATATGTATATATATGTATGAATGTATATGTATGATATAATGTATGAATGTATATATGTATATATATATGTATGAATGTTATATGTATATAATATATATATGTATGAATGTATATATGTATATGTATATATATATATGTATGTATATGTATATATATATGTATGAATGTATATATGTATATATATATATAAATGTATGAATGTATATATGTATGTATATATATATATATGTATGAATGTATATATGTATATGTATGAATGTATATATGTGTATATATATATGTATGAATGTATATATGTGTATATATATATGTATGTGTATATATATATATATGTATGAATGTATATATGTATATATAATTATGTATGAATGTATATATGTATATATATATATATATGTATGAATGTATATATGTATATATATATATGTATGAATGTATATATGTATATATATATAAATGTATGAATGTATATATGTATATATATATATGTATGAATGTATATATGATATATGTATATATATGTATAATGTATATATGTATAAATATATATATGTATATATGTATAATATATGTATGAATGTATATATTTATGTAAATATATATATGTATGAATGTATATATGTATGTATATATATATATGTATGAATGTATAT
>JAGEOH010001390.1:0-21796 GCA_032207245.1 Pardosa pseudoannulata
TTAGCCTTCAAATATATTTTCAAACAACCATGTGACAGCAGAAATTATGCATAACCAAATACAGCATAAATCTTCAATGAGAAGGTTGGATGCAAAATTACTACCATAATTTTACACTATAGTCCGTGGACTATCTGGGATTAAAAAGCAAATTTCTTCAGCCACGGACTACCTGCTGGTTATTCATTGCTCAAATCCTCAGGATCAGAAGATGAGGGGGGGGGGAAGAATGTTGCATGAATGGCCAATGATCAAATGCAAACAAAAGCATGACTCATGAGATGCCAAGAAAACATCATCGTATCATATTGGTAGTAAACCATGGAAAAAACAGCCCATAGAGCAGAACGAATCAGTATTAGTAAGTAGCACAATCTTAAATTGTGCTCCGGAGAATGGGAAAATATCGAAGGTCACTATTTACAAACGATTGTCAACTGAGTTGATGGGTTCAAGATCGAAGGTTAAGGCTCGAAGGTCATTTCACCATGAGGATCACTTGTAACTCAGTGCTTTGTTTTCAAAGTTTTGATTTGAGGTTATAGATTATATAGGTCATTCATTATGGTTTGGTTTGAGAGTGCTACGGTCTACTTTTTGCAACACGAGGGCTAATGAGACCGGGACTTACTGCTTAAAGCTGATTCCAAATGGCTACAAACATCCATGCCATAATGGGACTTGAACCTACGAACTCCGGTTCCAAAGGTCAGCACCCTAACCATTTGGCCATCGTTCAGCCCATTCATTATGTCTTTTAAACATAAGTGCAGTTTTACTGCTGATTTCAAAATGAAGGTAATTCAGAAAGCAAAATCGGATGGAAATGAGAAGTGGACCGTTATTTGGAGGTTGACAATGAAGCAGTAAGAAATTGGCGAAAGCAACAGGAAAATTTTAAATTATGGGAAGAAGCAATCTAATCGTTGTGGAAATACACAATGGCCTGCATTAGAAGATGATTTACATAGCTGGGTTCTCAAACAGAGTAATGCAGGCTGCTGTTTCCGTACTGGAATACTGGATAACCAAGTAATACATAGCATTAACTTTTATTTTTTTAACAAATTAACGAATATCCAGACATTTCGGCACTCTACTGTACTTGTTTTTTCTTTTTAAAATGATTTAATATTGTCATATTAAAATATCTATTTTAGCTCATATAGTCCGCAGATTATCTAGTGATGCAGACTATCTGATGAGTGATGAAATTTTTTAAATAAACAATCACACTCGCAGACTATACATGCAAAATTATGGTAGTTTAATAAACTATGAAACTCATAAGAATTTGAGATAATCAAATACCTGAAACCAAATTACTTTTTTAAAAAATCAAAAAGGATACAGGTAGAACAGATGTTTCTGAATAGCCAACATCCATGACCATTGCTGTAGAAATTCCCAAAGTAAAAAGGGCCATTAAATGTGATGGTACATAAACTAATGAAGGAATCTGAATAAGAAATAAAGAAAATATTAAAGCATAAATTATATGATGAGGGCACTCATGACTTCTTTATACATTATTAAATTACTTACATTTCACAGACTTTCATCTAAACTTACTTTATTTAAATGTGATATATGAACTTCAAATACTTTAAGGTATCCATCTACGTTAAAAACGTCATTTTTTGCAAAAAATCATAATTTTTTTTATTTCTCTATTGTAAAATTTCAACTATTAGGCTTCTAAATCTGTTTTTGTTTTGTCTTTATGGCACTTTAAAGAAAAGTTACAGCTAATTAAACATCAGTAACAGCTGTCAAAACAAAACAGAAGTAGCAACTTCGGAACTGGAAGTTGTGAATTTAAAGCCTTTTAAAAAGAGCATTTTTTGGACAAAACTTTTTTAATTTTCATCAAGATTAAACATTTTTCTAGTATTTTTAATAATTAGCAACTTGGCAATTAAAAAGTTTTGAAGCAAGAAAGTGTGGGAAATTTTAAACATGTATTTTAATTTTTTAATAGTTAAATTTGCTTTCATAAACTTCAAATGCGTTTTTCTCAGAACGGTATTTTTAATAAAATGGTGAAACTTGAAATATGATTTCTCAAAAAGTACTTAAAATATTTTGTTGAAAATTATTGAGTGCTTTTGATAGTATTTACTAGTAAATGACCTAAAGCTTTAAATTTGAATAATTTTTTTTGATGTTACACTCATAGTTAGATATAAAGGCAATGAAAATTCATTAAAAATTCAATTTGTATGATTTTGAAGAACCAACATTTTTTACCAAATGTAAATTAAGCAAAGATTTTAGGTGATTCACTAGTCCAGTTTATGAGAAATCTGTTGCGATAAAAAATAATAAATTATTTAATTTATTGAAAAATTAGACCTTTTGAAAAAAAAACCCGAATTTTTTACTAAATTTTCTTTATTTATTAGAAATTTTATAAAAACTTTTCCAGGAATAAATTTTTTAAGTGCAATTCTCTATGATGATATAAAAAATAAATCTAAAAATGTAAAAACAGGAACTAGTTTCTACGTTTAAAGAAAGAAGTTCTCTGAACGTAGACAGATACCTTAAAAAAGACCACAGTTACACAATTGCTAATAAATTTTTTAATGCAGCTGGCAATACAGACAGATTTCTTTATGCCAAACACAGCTGAAATGCTGTTACTCCATGAAGCATATGCTACTCCATGCTATTTTACTGAACATGCAGATCTATGGCTCAAGTCTAAAATTTAGAACCATCCAGTTATGAGACCAATGACTTTATCGACTGAGGTTTTTACTTTACGTATATATAAACATATACAGATTTATATATAAGCATTACATTTATTCAAGGATTCATTTATTTATTCAGAGATTAATTTTTTAAGATAATGTGAACAAATTTATGAAAAATCCACTTTTCACACAAACAGCTTTGGGAAGGGTCTGCTTTGAAAATGAAAATATTATGAAGAGCCCAGTTTTAAAATAAAATATTTTGTGAGTGATCTGTTATTGGATCGAAATTTCACCTAAGCAGACTCCTGAAAATGCTTCCCTTCATAAAAGGAAGTAAATACGACTGTTGAAAACTCTATTTATAGTACTATTTCAAAAAGAAAAAAAATTAGATAAAAATGTTATTACTTTCAAAGTGCATGAAAAGGACTTCAGCTAATGTGTTTCTGAACAAGATTGGGCATAGAACAGATTCAACAATCACAACTCTCCTATCCTTTGGGTTTACCACAAGGTATCTAGAGATATAAAGAAAAGCATAACTAATAATACAGTGTAATAAAACTGATATCATCAAAATGTATAAAGCTAAATATTTCAAAATAAAAATAAAAGTAGAAAAATACTAATTTGGAAATGTCACTAAATAACTTTTCACATCATGTTCATATATATTACTATACTTATATATTTACAAACATAGTTGATGACAATTTTATGTTTAATTTAAGATTTTTTTCTCATAAAAGAAAGACAATGGAATACAATGAAAATACAGTGGAAACTTATTTATGTGAAACTCATATGAAATATTCAGTCATACGAAGCTTTTGCATTTCCTGGCAAAGCACCCATAAAGTCTTATGTACTAATTTATTCTCTAATGTGAATAATCAGTTATACAAAATATTAATTTATTTTAAGTAATTTTTGACCACCTAAAGTAAATTTTATTTGGTTATATCAAAGAAGTTAAACTTTTCCCCGAATCTTTATATTGTTTTCTGTGAACTTTTTAGCACCACTCCAATTTTTTAAAGGGCTTATGACCATTTACAAATGGACTATCTCTGAGGCATTTCCTGTCATTTCTTTTGTTTTGTCTACCTGTAACAAAGAGCTATATCAGTAAATGCCCTTGCTACTATCAGTGGGCTACCGACAGAGAGACTAAGTGCTTCCAGGGCCCTATCTTTCTCTGACCCTGGCTGGACAGATTAGATTTGCAATAATATTTCACTTATTAGACATCAATGATGAATACTTTAACTTTTAACTCTGTCTGAAATTACGGCCTTTGTATAAATTTAAGCAATATAAACTAAAGAACAACTGTAGTATAGGACTCTATTGGTATTTTTTTTTTATATTTGGAAAAATTTATGTCACATTAATTATATTATAATGACAAATGTATTGATGATACGTCTGTCACCTAAAGATCATACTGTTAATTTATGGATTACATAGATATTTAATTTTACAAGATATAAATTTAAAAAATAATACAATAAGCAAAATGGTATGAACTTTGTAGATCCATAAATTATAGATAAATTTACACCGAAAATTTGAATTCTGACTAATTTACATACTTTATAATTTCTAGAAAAAAATGTGAAAATACACCAAATGTAAAGAGTTGCTAATGCAGTTTTATAAAAAGTCTATACTTAAATTTAAAAAATTTAAAAATTACTATTTTTGGGTATTTCTGCATGAATCCAGACTGTGCAAAAAAAATGTTTTTTTGAGTGATTAACTGATCCAACACAAGTGTAGCATAAACCCTCTTACCACATTTCCAATATTTAACAATATTTTTACTATATGGTGAGAGTACATATAAACTTCTTATTTATGTTTGCCACTATTTTTTTGTCCCCAATGTCAACCAAGAAGGTTTAATTTGGTTTGGAAGCACTACAGTCTACTGTTTTGCTACACAAGTACTAATGAGACCAGAACCTACTACTTAAAACCCATTCTGAACAACTACAAACATCCATGCAAGTAGTAAGATTCGAGTCCATGAACTCCAATACCAAAGAAATGTGTTCTAACAAAAGAACTGAACATAACCAAGAAGGAGCTATACTACATCTGTTCTGTGGGTCTGCATATAATCTACCCATTATTTTGTAAAAGAAATTATATCATTATATAAAAAAATTACATAAAATATAATCTTGCTCTGATAAAATGGAAAATTAAAAATATTTTCTAAATAAAGATAAAATTTTTTAAATTTTTAATTAATAACTTTTTGATTAATTGTAATTTCTGAACTTAAATGGTCAAAATGAATTCAATGTTTGTCAGTTTGCCAGGCGATAACCTCACATACATGCATAAAAACAAATCTGCAATGATACATTTGTTTATGTTATGTTATTATGTTAATATATATATATATATATATATATATATATATATATATATATAAATGTTATGTGGAATATCAAATATTAGGCAATAATGATGAAAATAATAAGAAAACAGTAATTTACAGATGCCAACTCAATGATGGGAATAAATGTGCCATGTAATTAACACTAGATTGCCCGAGATTTCTTGTATACCTATATTGCCCAAAAACAGTCAAAATGACTGCATTGTGAAAAAATAACAAATATGTAAAGAAATTTGTTTAAAATTAATTTTTAATATTATATAATAAAGGAAGGCAGAAATAACTACAATTATTCATAAACCCATTTATATGTTATAGAAAAAGTCACCAAATTCTAAGAAATTGTGTCATTATATTTCATAATTGTTTTTCTAATTGAAATTAAAAAACAGTCAAAATGACTGCCTTGGGCAATCTAGTGTTAAATACCTTTGAGTCAGTTTTAAATCAATATTTTAAACTAATTGTAATTTTAGAATTGAACTGTCCAAAATGGATTCGTTGTATTATTTACTATATTATATATAACACATTTCTGCATTAAGTAGTTCAAGAGAAGATAACCTAACATAGATAGATATAATCAGATTTTAATAAGATTATACTTAAACTTATTTATGCATTATATTTAAAGAAAAATAAATACTTGAAGTAGAGCTTGTGAATGAATTCCTTTAAAATTAAATATAAATCTTCTTTCCCTTGATAATTCCATATCTTGACAATCTACAAATTAAAAAAAAAATATAGAAAAATAAATCCTAATGTAGAAAGGGCTTTAGGAGCTGCTTGAACACTGATGATATAAAATATAAATTAATTTTATTTCTAATACAAACTTACTTTTCCAGTCTGAGGATGGTTTATTTCTGAAGGAATGATACTTCTAGGACCAGTTTCTCTAGCAAAACCAATTCTGAAAATGAAACCATCTTTATAAGTATTCAAATCTTTTCATATTCTGATTTAGATGACTAGAACTTTATAATAACTATCTTATAACTATTTATAAAGTATTCATTATAAAAATAAAAAAAAATTGTAACAAAACAAAACAAAAAATTTAAAAACATAGGCATAATTTTTTGATTATTTTGAAATAAATAAATATCTTAAAGTTAAACATCTTAGATCTTAAGCTAATTTGTCTAACAATATTCCTCTAAAATGTTCCTAGTACAAAAAATCAAGAATTTTAAATTTAAAAATAGTTTTAAAATTTTTTTACAAAAGAAAATTATTAAGTAACTGGGTCATGTTATATATATTAAGAAGTATCATGAAAAACTACAGAGAATGACTGTAATTTCAACTCTCTAGATCAAATATTTTATAAGTTTAAGTGACTTAAAATTTAAAAATGATACAAAATTCATGAAATTTTAAAATTTAAAAAATTTGTAGCTCTTAAATGAATAATCAGAAAATGGTGAACTTTGCAGTTACTATATTGGAGGTAAATTCAACAAACATGAAAAAAAAAAAAAAAACATTAGAATGGAGAACATAAGTTAAAAAACTGCTCTTTTTTTTGTTGATTACCCCATGCAATCAACAACACATCAAAATGTTTATCACAAATCCGTTTGAATGTTTTGGGAATTTTTAATGAAATTTTTAATTTTACAGAGTACTAAAAGTAAAATCAATGTAAGCACTATGACAATGTGACCATTCAAACCATATCTTATTGTGTTTGCCAATACAATTTTAATACTGACTTAAAAGGATTCATGAAAATGAAATGAAATTGTAGTCTACTACTAAGAGGATACTGAAAACAATAACAAATCGTTTCTAATGGATTTATTAAATGTTAAGGAAGGTTGTATTACTTAGCTCAAGCACAAATAAGCTGAAATAATGCGACGATTTCACCGAGTGACCTTATTCCAATGCTACTACGATTCTTAATTTAACAAGGTACAAGAGAGTTTATTTGCCCTCTGCCGAAAAGCTCTCTGTCAAATATGACTGATATAATAATAATAATAATATGTAGCATTCTCTTTATATTTGCTGTGCATCGGTAAGCAATTCTTGTAATTTCATACATATATTTGAATACAGACATTATTTTCAAAAATAGAGTAAATTGGGTGATTAATTTATAATTTATTTTGAAAAACAAAACTTGTACGGAACAATATTTACAAATATACGAGCCTTTAAAAACGTGATTTAAACATGAAAGTAAGATTTCTTAATCAATTTCAAAATAAAATACTTTGTGTAGGCAGTCCCAATGTCCAGAATAACTGAATGTTTTTCTGCAACTGCTATAGTTTCGTACATAGGCATTTTGATCCAAAAGTAAATAATCTAAGAACTATTAAATGTCATTCAAACTATAATTGTTTACAAGGTGTTGGTTGCCAAATATTTTAATCTCTACTTGATGCCATACTAAATTCGCGAATAACGATAAAGTAATACGCGAAATATTCAAGCAATCTGATCACTGTATATCGCTGTCACTGTATCACTGATCCAGGAAATAGTTTCCCTTTGGATGACATTCAGATGGTGTAGTTACGTGCAAGTAACTATGGCTATGGCTTAATGTAGCTTGAGCTATACATTCAAAATAAAATATATTAAGGTTTGTAGAAATTAGATTTTGAACGTTCTTGTTACTTATATGTTCAAGAAGAACGTAGAACCCTTTGACATTCGAAAACATGGTTATGGATCAAGTACAATCAATAATTTTTTTCTCCCTCTCTAACAAAGATAAAGAACAGATACAATAATACAAAAATGCATATGAAAAGAATAATTATAATTAAAAAAAAGAACTTTAAGAGAGGTTTTCTTTTTTCATAAAAGGAACTTGGATACTTTGCAGAAAAAAAAGACGGAAATTGAGAAGGTGTTCTTGGCATTGGGCTTAATACAAGTTCGTATATTCTTGCTGTCAATCCTGAAATACTGCTTAAAATCGTAGTGTGGTAGGTTTTGTATTTACTTCGTTGTTTACGTTGAATACTTTGGCGAAAATTCGCAAGCAACTTGACAACTTGAGGGAATAGGATAGAGGGAATCTGAAGTTCACTACGAAGAATATATACTGGTGTGCAAAACTTAAGCAGCAATGTAAAAATTTAGCAAATAGCCATGAAATTGCAGAAAAGGAGGTCTGCAGATCAGTACAATGAACAAGTAAGTCAGTACAAACGTCATGCGTATGCAAATATCAGGAACGAGACTTCAGAGGTAACTTGAGCTTACTCAAAACGCTTGATGTCGGCGTTCGCAGCTCAACCGTAAAATAAAAGGAAGGACGGAGACGCAATTCAACATATTCGCTGCAAGTGCCAGTGAGGGAATTAGGAAAATATGGCTAAAAGAAATCACATGGACAACTTCACATGGGGAAGAATAATCGGAAAGCTGGAGGAGGGGCGTATTGTCACCAGAGTAGCTGCAGAGTTCGGAATCAACAAAAGTGTCATTTCGCGCACTTGGAAAGCTTTCCAAACCACAGGTAGAGCTATTAAAAAGATTGGTGGTGGTCGCCCGAGGACAACTGCAGGGGATGACCGATATATCATCCTGCAGGCGAAAAGAGGCCGACACCAGCCAGCAAAAGTCATTTCTCAGCAACTCTGTACAGTAACGGGGCGACAATTGTCGCGGTTTACTGTGGCCAGACGCCATCACAAAGGGAACTATTCGCCCGCCGTCCTGAACGCTGCCTCCCGTTGAAAGTTCGACAACGACGCCACCGTTTACAGTGGTGCAGAGATCACAACAACTGAACAACTGATCAATGAAGTCGTGTCCTCTTTACGGGTGAGAGTCAGTTCAGTACCAGAAACCTCCCCCGATATAAGTGGACGGTTTTGGGGCTCCTTAGCTAGACGGCTTTATCCCCGATCCTAAAGGTAAAAAGCAAGCAGAGTAAAAACTGTAAAGTAAAATTAAGTTTAAAATTTAGAAAAGCAGAAGCGATTCTCAACACGTTTTGATTTGGAGAGAGATCGGAATCCGGTTTTATCCTAGTAACATCAAAGAAAGACACCGTTACGGTGGTCCTGGAGCTCTTGTCTGGGGAGGCATTATGCTGAACGGGCGAACTGATCTCCACGTTTTCGACA
The DNA here is from genome assembly GCA_032207245.1 of Pardosa pseudoannulata. NCBI lineage: Eukaryota > Metazoa > Arthropoda > Arachnida > Araneae > Lycosidae > Pardosa > Pardosa pseudoannulata. The sequence continues at coordinate 9,219 of JAGEOH010001390.1, forward strand.
GAGGCTCTGTAACCGGGGATGGCTATTGTGAGGAGGTACTTCTTCCCCATATGCGTCTGTTCCGACGTTCCATTGTCCAAGATCTCATTTTTATGGATGGCAATACACAGCCACATCGGACTCTTGCTGTTGAGGAGCTACCTGAAAGTGAAGATATCACTCGAATAGATTAGCCAGCTTACTCCCCTGATTTAAATCCCATCGAACATGTGTGGGATGCTTTGGGTAGACGCATTTCAGCACGCTTACATCCTCCGGAGAACACCCAACAACTCAAACAGAGGGTGATTGCAGAATGGGCACTCCTACCGCAAGAAAGGTTGAACCAGCTGGTTCTGAGTATGTTGAGATGGTGCGAAGTAAGGCATTGTAGTTAGGGGAGGGCATGTCCCACATTAAGAAACATCTGCTTGTTGTTCTTCGTCTTGGTTAGCCAATCATGAGTCACGATACTATGCGTTCAACAAAGCTTGTTTTTGTTTGATTCCATACCGTAGGCATTGTATTCCTTTTTCAGCGCCGTTCTGCTTTACGTACATAATACTCTCCTTCATTTCTGAATTTCATGTCTCTCAGGTGATTTCTCATAGAGTTTTGGCTAAAATCCACCTGTTGCTTAAGTTTTGCACACCAATGTAGTTGCTTAAAAATCAAAGAACTCTGCGAATTATTCGTAATTTTTTTTATTCTGCGCCATCTGTAATGTCTGAATATGAGCGTTGGCGGCAAACATCCAAACAGGGACAGCTTAGAGGAATATGGGAATTAATACAGTTTTGTATAATAGGTGTTTACTTCTAACACCCATTTGTTTATGGTTCAAGAAGTAACCCAACTCTTTTCAATCTTTAAAGAATTTATAAATCGAATTCTTAATGATGCATTTTAAATTGAGACTGCTATTGACAATAGAACTCGTGATACTTTTACATACCTCTCGAAGGAAACTAGCCCTGTACATTGATAATAGTGGAAAAGAATTCTATTCAATGAGAATAAAATTACCTTAGTGTTTGATAGTCAGAAACTCCTTCACCAGTTTTTGAATCGACATTTCAAAATATGAACATGCCACTGAAGGTGTTTGTGCATGTACTTTGAATTTTTATGTTGAGCTAAAATTGCCGTGTCGTCTGCAAAAAAGGGATAACATGGTGTTAATCAAAAGCTAGTATTAGATGAATGGAGCCGTTTGAAATAAACATTATGCAGCAAATGTATATGTAAGAAGTCACTTTATATTAAAAAAACTTACAATAGTGCACTTAATTAACATTTTCTTCTATATTATTTTATTCATAATATACTTTTTTTAGATACAGATCAACATTAGACCCCTGGACATAGAAAGGGTAAGGATCAGGGACTATTATGGAGTGTTAATTTAATACTGTGGTAATTTTAATGTCTTCTACCATATCGATTATTTCCTCACTAAAAATTCCAGGGTGGGAATGAAAACAGAGCCTCGAAGTTATAGGAGATTGCTCCGATTTTGTACTGATCATCTGAGATGATAGAATTAGTTACAGTAAGAGGGAGGTAGGGGTAAGAGGCTTTTTTATCCTTTAAAGGTATAACCCAACACTGTTATCAGAGGGCACCAGGGAAGTAATGAATTCATTCCACTTGGTATGTTTATAGCTGTTAATTTTCCTTTTAATAATCGCATTTAGCTTAAATCAGGGGTCTCCAAACTTTCCAGTCTTAGGGCCATACTGATTACTCCAGTAAGTTCCGAGGGCCAAAACCATATTATCATTGTTGCTGGTGGTAAAAAGTGAAATAGTCCACTGATGAAAAAAAAAGTCTAAAAAAGTACGCAACGTTTAAAAAAGGCTGCAAATCGGACTAAAGTCCGCAAAATGGCAACACTGCATATTATTAATTTTCCTGTCATTATCTGTAATTTCTAGATTAGTCGTAGAGTACGAGCCATGAGGAGTAACGTGACACGACATCTGGTGGACACAAGCGGAAATAGGTAGTACCTTCTATCGCTAACAGATGGCGCTAATAGCACGTACATAATAATCTCGTTGGTTCGAGAAAGTTCTGGTGTCTTCCACTCACTTCTAGATGGCAGTAATTGGAATATATAAGAAGGCTAGTGGCGTAACCACAAGTCAGTTCCTATGACACTGTTGTGAAATAAAATAGTGCGTGCATCCTTAAAACGTGTTTGTGCGTGTTTAAGTTTAAGACATCTTTGTAATAGTATTTTGATTTGAATTGTTGCTTTTGTGTGTGATTTAGTAGTATGGAAAAGAAGTGAAAAATTGATAGTGAATGCGGAAAATTCAAAGATCAGTGGAACATTCAGTATTTCGTAATTGAGTCCAGTAACAAGGCGCTATGTTTGATTTGCAATGAAAGCATAGCCGTTCTCAAAGAATATAACATTAAACGTCATTATGAAACAAATCATTTTCAAAATTACTCAAAATATACAGGAAGTTTGCGGATAGAAAAATTCGAAGCTATGAAGCGCGGATTGAAATCGCAGCATTCTTTATTTACAAAACTCACACTGAACAAGAGGCTGCAACTCGTGCCAGCTTTCGTGTGGCTCTTGAAATTGCAAAACGTGAAAAACCATCACCGATGGAGAAATGATCGAAGAATGCATATTTGCAGTAACCGAAGAAATGTGCCCTGAAAAGGTAAATTTATTAAAAACTGTCAGTATGTCAGCAAACACTGTGGCTCGAAGGGTAGAAAACATCGCTGAAAATATATCCTCTCAACTGTTCGACAAAAATGGACATGTTGAGTGGTTTTCTTTGGCCTTGGATGAGTCAACGGATGTGTCAGATACTGTTCAGGTGTTGATTTATATTCGAGGAGTAGATAAAAGCTATGAAGTGCATGAAGAACTTCTTGATATGTATAGTATTCATGGCACAACTACTGGTACAGATATTTTTAAAGGAGTTGAAATGGCCATTAATCAAAAGAACCTTCGATGGAAAAACTTGAAATGTATTACAACTGATGGAGGCAAAAACATGAGTGGGAAAGATAAAGGAGTGGTCGCTCTTGTGTCAAAGGCTGTAGAAAATGACGGTGGTTCAAAACCATTAGTCTTACATTGTATCAACAGTCTTTCATCAACAGTCTTTGTGCGGAAAATGTTTGGATATGTCTGAAGTTCTGAAACCAGTCATATCAACTGTTAATTTTATCAGATCTTTTGGGCTGAATCATCGACAATTCCGACAATTTATTGAAGAGATTGGAGAAAATGACTTACCTTATCATACTGCCGTACGTTGGCTTAGTTGTGGGAAAGTCCGTCAGCGCTTTTTTGAACTTCGAGCAGTGTTCGAAATTTTTTTGAATGAAAAGCATCGCCCTCTTACTGAATTACAAAACAACGCATGGCTGTGGAAGTTAGCATTCTATGTTGATTTGACAAAACATGTGAACGAACTGAATTTGAGATTGCAAGGAGAAAACCAGCATCTTCCTGATTTATACACTAATTTCAAATCATTCCGGAAGAAATTGATACTGTTTCAATCACAACTACGAAGTAAATGTTTTTCACATTTTAAAACATGTGAAATATTCAGCCACACCACTGAGACTGAGTTTCCTATCGATTTTGCAATCGAAACTTTGAGTGCTTTGAAAATAAATTTTGATACTCGGTTCTCGGACTTTGATGCCATTGCGAATCAAATTAAGATTTTTCAGAATCCTTTTGAAACTGACATTGAAACCCTAGCCCCGGAACTTCAAATAGAAATGATTGATCTACAGTGCAGTGATATAATTAAGAACAAATATCAAAACTCATCTTTGTTGGAATTTTATAAGAGTCTTCCACTGACACAATTTGATAATTTGCATAAATTTGCTCGTGGGCTGTGTAATGTATCTGGCAACAGCCAGAATAAAAGAACTCTGTATCAAATTGGAATCTGGCAACACCAGATATAGAGAGAATTCTGTTTTTGGGTTAAGAACATCAGAACAATAACTTCAAGCTTAAAAATGTACATATAACATGATTTGTGATTTGTGAATAAATATGTTTTCATGAACATCTGCATCTTATATTAAGGCCCCTAAAACACTACATTTTGGAGACGAGGATAAAAAAAGAACAGAAGTAAAGCATCATGTCAACGGAAACTAGAGCGATTGATTTATCGAAGTTTACTTTCAACGAATTTTGCCCAGGTAAGGATGATATACGATATTATTTTAGACGTTTTGAACTTGAAATAAGAGTTTTTCGTATCACTGAAGATGCAGATAAACGAGATTTAATTTTACGTTGTATGGGACCTTGTTTATTTAAACTAGTAAATGATAATTTTGATCCTATTTCTCCTGACGAAAAAACTTATTCTGAAATCAAAGATTTTTTGGAACAGCATTTTAAACCGGCAACAAACATCCATGTCGAAAGAACAAAATTTTCCCAACGTTTTCGCCGTAACGGTGAATCAATAGCTGAATTTATTGCTGCTTTACGAACTCTTGCTGTAAACTGTAAATTTAAGAATTCTTTAGATGAACGTTTAAGAGATCAATTAATACTAGGTATCAATGATTCCCGAATACAAGAACATTTGTTTCGTGAGCACTCTGATGAAACAGCAACTTTTAATCAGATTGAGAAGTCGGCTTTAAATTATGAATCTGCGTATATCAATCGAGAAACTATTGAATCTGTTATACATTCCGATCATAAAAACCCCGTTACAAGTGTGAATAAAATAAATACGCCAACTCAGAATGTAAAGAAAAACAATTTCAACGCCGGCGCCAAACCCACCGTTTTCAAAACCAAACCAAAAGTTCATAGCGAGATGGAACGTAATAAATTCCGAATAGATAAACGAACTGTCTGCATTCGATGTGGGAAAAGTAAACATTCGAAAGGGGAGAAATGTAGAGCTGAATTAGCCACTTGCCGCAGTTGTCATACTAAAGGACATTTTGAAAAAGTATGTGTACGATCTGGGAATGCAGAATTCGTTCATCATATTTTTCACATAAGCAATGATAATAAATATCAGGTTAGAGCTGTAATTAACAAGAAAGAAATTGATTTTCAATACGATACTGGATCAGGGAAATCTATAATACCTGAAAGTTTTTATAGAATAATTGGGAAACCGAAACTTTTAAAATCTAAACAACTAATTGCGTATCCTGATAAACCGATTGCAACACTGGGAGACATTAAAGTGAAAATCGAAATCGGAAGATTGTTTACTAACAGTAGTACCAGGTAACAGTGTACCTATATTAGGCAAGGATTTGATGGAAGTATTCCATTTAGAACCAAAATTTGAGGTAAAATATATTGATAAAAATGTTCGAACACTTGAATCACAACTTCTTGAAGATTATGCTGATATATTTGATCAAACTAAAATAGGTACAGTTCGAAGTTTTGAGGCGGTCATCAGATTACATGATAACGCAAAACCAGTAATCTGTAAGGCTCGATCTGTTCCATATGCGCTTAAGCCTGCTGCCGATAAAGAAATTGATCGTTTGATAGAAAATGGCACTTTAGAAAGTGTTAATATTAACGAGCAAACCGTACAATGGGCGTCACCAGTTGTTTACGTAACAAAGAAAAACGGTCAAATTAGATTATGTGGCGATTTTAAATCCACGATAAACAAACATATGATAACAGAACAATATCCGTATCCAACATTCGAAGACATTGTTTCTAAATTAAATGGTTGCACAATTTTTAGTGTAATTGATTTAAAGGATGCATTTTTGCAAGTTAAAGTTAGTGAAGAATCTCGAAAATATTTAGTAATTGCTACACATAGAGGATATTATCGCTTTTGTCGAATGCCTTTTGGCATATCAGCAGCACCCATAATATTTCAAAAATTGATGGACCAGTTTCTTATTGGAATCGAAGGTGTTACATGGTTTCAAGATGACATTGCAGTCGGAGGTCGAAATATACAAGAACATGCTCAACGACTTCGACAGGTATTTGAAATTTTTCGTAAGGTCGGTTTAAAAACACAAATGTCAAAAATACAGTTATTCAAAGAAGAAATTAAATTTCTGGGACATGTGATTAACAAAACAGGAATTTCGCCAGACATTGAACGAATACGCGCTTTGAGAGAACAACCACCTCCAAATAATGTTTCAGAACTCCGATCATTTTTAGGATCTGTGAATTATTATAGCCGCTTTGTGAAGAATTTACAAATACTGTGCACACCCTTACACGAACTATTAACAAAAAATTCTTCTTGGGAATGGACTGAACGTCATCAAAATACATTCGAAAAAATTAGGGAAAGTATTTCATCTCCAGCCATACTGGTACATTTTGATCCAAAACAACCAATAATTTTAGCTTGTGATTCATCAATTCGAGGACTTGGTGCAGTTATACAACATCGCATAGAGGGGGAACTGAAGCTTATTGCTGCTGCTTCTAGAACTTTAACACCTGCTGAACGCAATTATTCAAATATAGATCGTGAGGCCCTAGCAATTATGTTTGGGTTACAAAAGTTCTATAAATACCTCATTGGACACCATTTCATTATTCAGAGTGATCATAAACCATTAGAGCGTATATTAAATCAACACAAAGAAGTTCCAAGTTTAGCAGCCTCAAGGTTAACAAGATGGGCTATAACTCTAGGTGCTTTCGATTACGAAATAGAGCATCGTCCTGGCCAACAAATGGTGGTTCCAGATGCCTTGTCACGTTTGCCGTTACCAGATAAGAAAGTAAGTAAATTTGAAGATTCTTCATTTGTTTACAGCATTGCCAATCACACAATACATGAACTTACGTTAACACGTCGCACATTACGTAGATTTACGGAAAAGGATTCCGTCCTATCAAAGGTAATTCTATACATTGAGAAAGGCTTGCCCTCAAAACAAAATATTGACGAAGCACTTATTCCTTTTTTTTGAGAAAAGAAATGAGCTTACTTATGAACAAAGAATTTTGCTGCTGAACAATCGTTTAGTGATTCCGGAGAAATTAAGATATTTAGTGATTGATAAACTCCACGAATCACATACTGGCATAGTTGCAATGAAATCTGTTGCCAGAATGTCAGTATGGTGGCCTGCCATCGATAGAGACATCGAACAAACAGTCAGATATTGTAATGATTGCAATGAACATCATCCAAAAATTGCTGAGTCTCCATTATTGTTATGGAACAACACTGGTAAACCTTGGGATAGAGTTCACATTGATTTAGCTCAACTTCATGGCGAAAATTGGCTCTTCATCATCGATTCTCATTCACGTTGGCTGGAAGTCTTTAAACTTAAAAATGTTACATCATTAGATATCATAAAGTGTTTCAGAAAATTATTTAGTTCTTATGGAATATGTCGGATAATTGTGTCTGACAATGGTCCACAATTTACTTCCACCGAATTTCGAGAATTTTGCGAGATGAATGGTGTAAAACATATTCGATCTACTCCTTATCATTCCAGAAGTAACGGACTAGCAGAGCGTGTCATACGCACATTTAAAACCCGCTTCAAGAAAACATCTAATCAGTTTTCCGATCAAGAGCATCAGCTACAAGTTTTTTTATTTACTTATCGAACAACCATACATCGAGCAACGGGTTGCACACCAGCGAAGCTATTTCTCAACAGAGAACTTTCAACTTTATTTGATCGGTTGAAACCTGACCATATAAACGACGTGGAAAGCTTAAAATCAAAATTTTATCATGATAGATTTTCTAGACACAGAGACTTTGAAATTGGAGACAATGTGTGGATTAAACGAGGAATTGACCAAACGTGGAAACCAGGAACAATAAAGGATAAAACAGGTCCTTTATCTTATAGAACACAACAAGGTATGCATGTACATGCTGATCATTTACGGAAACGAGAACAAGAACACATTGAACATTGTCAACAATCACCAACATCTGTAGATAAATCCGATGAAAAAGCTACGCCAGAGACTGTTTCAGATTTCCAATTACCAGAGTTAGACGGTACAGATATCCATTTACCAGAAGTCACTACTCCCGAACAAGGAACTTTTCTTCGACGTTCCAGTCGAATTAGACATGAACCTAAACGTTTCCATGAGGAATTTAACTATTGACTATTTAATGTTAATTTGTTGTGTTTTAAATATTTGAATGTGTATTATCTGTTTAACAAATTTAATTTTAAGGGGGGAAAAGATGTAATGTATCTGGCAACAGCCAGAATAAAAGAACTCTGTATCAAATTGGAATCTGGCAACACCAGATATAGAGAGAATTCTGTTTTTGGGTTAAGAACATCAGAACAATAACTTCAAGCTTAAAAATGTACATATAACATGATTTGTGATTTGTGAATAAATATGTTTTCGTGAACATCTGCATCTTATATTAAGGCCCCTAAAACACTACAGGCTGTTTTCTGTTTTTGGTACTACTTATTTGTGTGAGAAGACCTTCTCCAAAATGAAGTACACAAAAAATGTTTACAGATCTAAATTAACTGATGAGCATCTTAAATCTCTTTTAATAATTGGTACAAGTAAAATTAGTCCACAACTACAAACTATTGTCAGTGGAAAATCTCAATTACATAAATCTCATTAGTATTTCATATGTCATTATGCTTGTTATAAGTTATGTTTTTATTTAAAATGTATAAAATGTTAGTTGGATTCATTTCAATAATTTGTTAGTTATTATATACTGAAGTTAAATTTTCTGCATATTATACATGTCTTTACTCATTACAATTCTGTGTTTCTTTATCCAACTTATCACAAAAACAATAACAATAAGCCTACAACAATGTTATGAGTAGTTAGCCCATGACCATATCAATGTAGATGTCATATTAATAATTATTCAACATAAAATTAGAATACTTCAGTAAACTAAATTTAATTTGCTATAAAAAATATGTTCTCTAAAAGGAGTTTTCAAGTATGCTAGCTCTCCGCGGGCCGGACAAAATCTGTCCGCGGGCCGGTTGTGGCCCTCGGGCCGTAGTTTGGAGACCCCTGGCTTAAATGATTCTTGCTTAAGCCTGGGGTCCTTGGTTAGATGCTTACTATAACTGATTCTACCTCTATCCTTTATTAAATTCTTAATTTCTGAAGGTAATTGCTGATACAATCTCGAAGGTAGAAGTAACAGGAAAATCATTAGTTAGTTATTTAGTTGATTACAGAGTATATATATCAGGAGAAATTTCAATACAGTGGACTCCGCTTAATGTTATCGCGGTTAATGTTATCAATCGCTTATTGTTATCGAAATCTCTTGGTACCAATTTTTTCTATATTCATTTATATGTTAAAATTATCGCTTATTGTGATCGTTACATCGGTTAATGTTATCAGTTTTCGAACCTTATTTTAACTGGCAAAGGAAGGAACCTATCCTTTTCTTTCTCTTCGTTGTTGTTTGAATTTCTGAGAATTCTCTCTCTTCCATCGAGGGAAATGGAAAATTACCAAAGGAGTAGAGGATTTACACGTTCCTGGAATTTTTCAGAAATACGCACGCCCTGCTTGTAGTCAATGGTTGTCAGATAAGTAGAAGGCAGCACATTCTTATAGGAACAGAGAAGAAGCGTATTCACATTTTATGCCTTGCTCGCTTGCAGCTTGTCGATATGGAATCCAGAAAGCGAAATGATTTAACATTAAAACAAAAGAAGTTTTAAATTGTTATGGCAGGTTACCAGAGGTGAGTCAGCGAAATGCTGCAGAGCAGTTAAACATCTCTCAGCCTCAGTTGTGTAAAATTTTGAAAAATCGTGATGAACTTACTAAACAAAATAAAAGAGATAAAATAGAAATACGGAGTGCAAACGTAATAAAGCTGGTAAAGATGAACATGTTGAAAAAGCTTTAAGACTTTGGTTTGAAAATATTCGAGAACGTGATGCTCCAGTCAACGACACGGCTCAGGAAGGTCCATTATGAAACAAAAAACAAAAAGGTTAGCTGCTCAAATGGGAAACAAAAGATTTTGTTGCAACAAATGTTTGGTTCCAGCGATGGAAGACACGCGAAAATATTGTTTACAAGAGAATTCACGGAAATTTAGTACGGGCGAATTAAAGAGAGGAGGGTAAATTTATCTAATTATGCATATCCTTTAATGTTATCAAAATCACGATTTCCCGAACTGATCACATTAAGCGGAGCCCACTGTATTGTCAAACGGAAGATGAGAGACAATAATTAAATAGGCATATTTATTTTAGATGGGATAAAGGATAGATGGCAAGAAGAAACTGGTATAGGGAGTGAACTGGATAGGAAAATGATCAGATGATAGTGTTTCAGTAACAGAAATTTTATAAGGGAAATTAATCTTATTGAAGAGTGCAATATCGTAAAGAGGTCACCAGGAGAGTTAAACGAATAGGCGAAGAGGTTTGTTTGTTATATGAGGGTTAACGAGACGGGGCACTACTGATAACTACTGTTTAAAGTTTATTTCGAATGAATATGAACATTCATGCAAGCAGCGGTATTCGAATCCGTGGACTCCGGTACCGAACCAGTGTTCTACTATTCGGCCATTGTCCAACTAGTAGAAGAGGAGGAGGGAAAAGGCAATGTCAATATTGTTATAAACGAGTAATTATTTATAATATTGCCGTAGCACAGGTATAGTTACGGCAGCCATAACTGTTCCAACGAATTAACTATTCCATTCAAAACGGCCCTTTTTCATTTGCTGGTAGCTAAGTCTTTGTTATTATTCAATTGCAAGTTTCCAAGACAACAGCGAGCTCTCTTTACCAGTCACGATCTGATTATTCCTTTTGGTTGTTTCATGTGAAATTTCTACATTGTCAATTACTTTCAAGTAGTCATGAATTTGATTATAAATTTTAAGAACATTTAATGTATTTTAGATTAGGTATATTTTGTACTCTTATTAGATTTCTTACAATATTTAAAGAATGCAGATTTCAGGAACATTTAAATTTATATTCAAGAAATACAATTACACCACTTTCATCGACAGCTAACATTAAGGTTAGTTATTATATTCTTCTAGACAACTGATATATTTTATAAATATTTAAGAATTTTATTGAGTAACTAATTTTATATAAAGTATTATTATTATGACGTCATATGTTATAAATAGATTTAAGTTATGCAATATTTTTGTAAAATAAATACTACAGATAGAATTTGCAAATTGAATATGTAATATTAATTTCATTGCATACATAATGTTTTCTTTCAAAATCTGCCACATAACTGCTTTAGTGATCAGTAATTATTTACTATTATTTTGAATTGTAAAGGAATAATTAAGATAATAATTCAGTTATTTCTTAATTTTTAAATCATAGATATGTTAGATGTTATGATTATGTAATCAGTTTCCGGTAGCTGAATCGACTTTCGGTTTCTTTATTCCATGTTCCCCTCCCCCTACCCACTTGACTTACTCGATCCAGGCAAAATTCAATTTTTTTACTTAAATTAAAGTTATTAAAAATTAGCATATTAATCTACCTCTCTAATCATTTTACTTTTTAATAATTTAGTGAATTTGTATTATTTCAAAGTCATTTTTAAGAGTGTTATTTTTAAGAGTTATTTATAAATACTGGAGGTCACTGACCATAGAATAACTAAAAATTTAGAGTTGTTAAGTTTTCACATAATTTACTTTTTAAGAATGAAATTGGATATCTAACAAACATTTGAAGAAACATGGGAATGATGAATATAAAATGAAAGAAATTTAAACCATTTTTAATTTATTCGGATTTTTGAGTTCTTGTATTCATATAATTGTTTCTGGAAAGTTGATCTATTTGGGGAATTAAACTCTGTTACATTTATTGTTACAACTTATTCTTCCATTAATTAGAGAACTTTTTGCACTTCAAACAAATTCCTGGATCAATACAACAGATTGAATTTTGCTGAGAAATATACTTTTATATGTCAGTAAGTAAGTTTGTAAAGATAACAAAATTTATTTTCAGGGTAACTGTACTTATATGCTGTAAAAGAGAAAAAAATTGATTGTAGAATTTTGGTGAAAGAAAAATTACAACCTGTTTATTCAGAAGAAACAGAAATATGCATCAAACCTATAGATACTTATGAATTTATAATTATAGTATTCCTAAATTTAAGAGAAACATGTAAAAATTAACATTTTTCATGTTATTTAATTTACTTAAAATTTGAAACTTTTTAGGTTTAATAGAGAAATAAAAAAAAGAAATGCAAAAAATATGAAATTTGTCAAATTGTTCTAAATTTTGAATTATAATAGACAATTTTGTTTAATTAAATATTACGTTCAATGGATGAACTATTTATTCATTAAGATAAACACTTAAAGATCTTTTCAAGAGAATAGTCAATTTTATTGCATATAAAAAATCTGGGTGTTAGTGCATAATTGGACACTATTGCTTTAAAATTTTTCTGCAAAAGAGTTACAGTTCAACTTCTGGTCTAAAACTTCTGGTTCCAGTTATACAGAAATTATTCATTCATTTTTTAATTTTTACAATCGCATACCATATATATTTGGCTGCAATTTCTTACATATAAATTTAGATTTTCTAAATTT
>JAGEOH010001391.1:0-21792 GCA_032207245.1 Pardosa pseudoannulata
AGGATCATTTCTTGGCGCTATATTAGAAGAAATTCAAGCAAAAATAATTAAATTAGAAGTATATGCATTTATTTATTTATATCACTGCTTCTAACCTTATCATTATAACCAAAAATAATGAGAAGAATCCCTTTCTTAATTTTCTACTATATTTATTTATTGTAAGCGGAGATCTGCTAATATGAAATTTATTTTTAAGAAGAAAAAAGTTAATTTTACACTCATATATAAATTGTTTTCATTGTCATAGAACAAAAGCAATTACTAATGAATAAAAAATTATTTGTAATGTCTTACTGTGCAATGATACTAATTAAGATTTTTAAACACCAAACTGCATGCATCATTGAAAAGGTTTGTTTAATACATAAAATCATACTTAAAAATGTATATTTTTTACTGCCTAATTTACTTAATGTACTTTTACAAAGTAATAAATAAATGCTAAAATAATAATAATTGATAATCAACAAAAGTAAAAGAATGCCAAATTTTAAAAATTTAACAAATACTTTTACAGATGTTTACTTTAAATCAACAGTAAATGTTATAAACAGACACACACACAAAACTAAAGTAAAAACTCAACAAAAAAAAAAAAAATCAAAGTTAGCTACAGATAAATAAATTTACAGGTTGATTTTTAATTAGTTTCATTTCTATACAAATGAAATGATAATGAAAACAAGATCAAAAAATCCCTACCACTAACAATTGTTCACATGAAAAAACAAAAGTTACACAGTATTTTTTACAGTATGCATGCTTAACTACTCTGATTTCTTGATTTTTGAGGGCTGACAATTTTCCAATATGCTTGAAAATAAATTAATTCCTACGATGAGATAAACGTTTAAATTGTACTATTGTTATAGTACCTAAGTGTACACATACATATGAACAAAAATTAATCCAATTTAACTGAGACCACTACCTTTATCAATGAATGTCTACTATTGCAAAAATTTGGAACTATGAATTTTGAAATATCTGTAGAAGAAATAAAGCTTTAAAAGAGTATGCACATTTCATTCTGAAGTAAGTTTATAGCTAAAACTGTAAATAATCAGACATTTTATCTATATTATATACAAAATATATTTTTAGACTAAATAAAGTAGATCTGTGCTAGAGTAATAAAAAAAATACATAAATTTGTAGATCCATTCTTTTGTGTATAGTTTTGACGGTTTTTGTAGTTTTATGTTACTTCTCCTAACATTTAAATACCATTCTTAACCTATTCAGAATATCAAAATTCAAAGCATATGTATCAGAGGATGAAAAGCACAAATACAGAACTATAATAGAAAGTGCCATGGACACAGTGCCCTTCAGTCTGGACTAAGTTATTCAAATTTTTCCCATATAATTTATGTATTTTAGGTCATAAACAGAGCAATTTTAAATATAAATCTTTTAACTTTGAGTCTATAAGATGCCAAGTAACCAACATTTTAATAAACATGTTTGTTTCAAATTAATTAGTTAAATATACATTTAGGTAAACAAAACACAAAACAATAGATTATATCTACAATTTATGATAAAAATAGTTTTTACATGCTCAAAAATGTAGACATTGATTAAACACTTAATATAGTGGTGAACCAAGGAAGGTTGGTTGGTTGATTGATTGGCCAGGAGAGCTACAGTATACATTATTTGCTACACAAGGACTAATGAGACCAGGACCTACTGTTTAAAGCAATTCCAAACAGCTACGAACATACATGCCTGCAGACTCCAGGACTGAAAAGCACTGCCTTACCCCTTTGGCTATCGTGTGGCAACAGTGATAAGCCAAACTTATGAAGCTTCTGAGTAACCATTTTTAAAACTACCCCTACAGTTTGCTACCAAAATAAAAAACCTGGACAGAAATAAAAACATTTTTTTTTTCAAATCTTACATTTCTAATAAACAAGAAATCAATTTTAAAAATAATGTATCTACGAAAAAGAAATTGAATTATACATAGGAAAAAAATTTAAGTGTCATTAATAATAATTTAGAAATGTAACAAACTTTTTTAACTTACTAACTTTAATTAGGAAGATGGTACTTTTTTTGGTCATCTACATGTTTTTTAAAGTTGAAAAAGTAGGTAGTAGCTGATATTCAGATACAATTGTTCAAACATTTATTGACTGACCTGCTTTTATATTTGTTTCTAATAAATTTCATACTTGAAAAAGAAACCTCAGACAAACATATAGAGCTGAACACTGCCTTTGCTTAAAAGTAAAAGCAGCGTTCTACAACAGATCAAAATTAGGTTTTTTTTTTTCTTTATTAACAAGAGGCCATGTATTTTCAAAGCCTGAAGTAAGTGATTTTAAAACTAAATCATTTTGAATATATTTTAAAGATATATGATTATTCTGGGTTAGCCAAACCAAGAGTAAGACTTTAAGCAACCAAATATTTCTCTGTAACCTACTAATAGGTTACAATCAATAGTTAAGTAATCTCTGATTTAATGGTTACTGATGTTATAAGAATTTGGTACTAATCCAATAATGCTGGCGTACAGTAGGTACATAATTAATGACTATATATTTTCAGTTAATATTTACTGATATGAAAATAGAAATGTATTAAAATAAATTGAAGAAGCTAAATTTGCCATAGAGTGATGGTAAAGTAATACCTTTAATTCTTCTTGATGCATAGTAGAACGGGTATATTCCTTCAAAATTTTTTTCACATGGAAGATACCTGAAGAAGAAAAATACACAAATTCAAGTAGCATTTTAATAATTTAATACTACAAAATTACAATATCTAAAGAGATTAAGTGTATTAAAGTAAAATTATCTTCCTAAAAAATCTGGATTATTAATATATTTTATGTGCATAAAAAATTCTAATACTTAGATCATTATTGAAAACTTTTATAGAAAATATGACATTACACATGAAACTAAAATATCTAAATGCAAGATGTTTCTCTTTGTTAATGTGCAAATTTATTATGACAAACATCTGCTATTTTAGTTCTTTTATTATATTTTTTTATCTTATTTGTGATAAGTAAATACAAATAAAGGAGCTTAAGTTTTTATACTTAGTTTGGAAACAGAGAGTTTTACATAATTCAATATCAATTAGCCCTCTTACAGGAATAATAATTACTTCATAAATAATTAAAAAACATAATAAAGATAAACTACAGTCTGAAAAGTTTAGTGTAAGAAACATATTTTATTGCAGATAATGACAGATTATGAAAATCAGCACATTTCAAAAATAAGAATAAAAATGAAACATTACATACTGTCTCGATAAACTTGATCTTCTTCTTGACGTTTTTTAATTTCTCGCTGAAGAGCTTCTTGGCTTCCCCATACTTCAATAGATCTATAACAGTTATTGTAACCTTATACTTAACTGAATTAAAAAAGATAAAAAATTATACTAAAATTAATATCTTAAAAGTAAAATAATGAATTATTAGACATAAAATGCAAAATACATGTATCAAACACAAGAATTAATACACTGGCTTACTTTTGTTCAACATCTCGCCTTAGATACACATTTATTGGAGGATTATCTTCAAATGGGCTTCTTCGTTGAATTTTTCTTAAGCCTTCAAGATCACTAAAGATACATAACACAAAATCAGAGGCATATCTAGGGAGGAAGAGGGGGAAAGAGATCCATTCCAGTCACAGCATTTAGAGTACCAAAATGATTTCCCAAAATTTTAGAAAAACAGTTTTCTTTTTTTAAAATGCATTAAAAGTTGAAAAAATTCACATACTCATTATCATTCTCTCTATAAGATGACACTTTTATCCTGTGACTTTTGTCTCTGTCTGATTTTGAGGCCCTTATTAGCTCTATATACCCAACAGATACTAATCTATCCACTCCATTACTGTAACATGCTTGCCTTTGACCCAGAAACATTCTTCACAAGTTTTAAACAGGCAGAATGAATGACATTCAGCAATAGCATATCACTATTACAAATGCCATTTATGTGTGCTAAGGGATTCATGTTTAGATGTTTTTATATTAACTTGATTGAGCTGTGGTGAAGATTGATTCAAGTAGATGGCTACAAAAATCTAGATGTTTCCTCATATTTGTTAAATACAATGTCCCTCCAAAGCAATGCTTAAGTTTTTACAAAGTTATATTTGAATAATATGTTTATATTTTCAAACCAATTCTGTTGTTGTAATCATTTTACTTTGTACTATATTTATAAATTTAGCAAAACCTTAAAAATAAATGCATAAAAGTGCTTTAACAACTTAAAGTAAAAATTATATATTTTTCTAGAAATGCTATTATTTTAAATGCAATTTTTTTCAATCTTTCTTTCTCTCAATATTACATTTTGGCAAACAGGAAGAGATTCAAAATTTTCAGTTGCCTCCAGCAGCTGAGCATCCTTCTATACCTCTGCACAAGATTAAATAATATGTATTTTGTTGAAATAAAAATGTCAAAGTAACTATCCACTGCTTAAAAATGATATGATACCTATAAGAGAAAATGAGTCTATTAAAATTATTTCTCAGGTGCTAACATTAATATAATAATTGTTGGGTGAGCAAGCTGACTCATTTTTGTTACTTCTAAAATTTTATTTAAAAGTACCACTACCACTGCTCAAACACATCTGCACATTCTGGAAGTATTTTCTGACAGTTTCATATGATCCAAAAGTAATCAGAAGTTTTGAACCACTTCATCAATTCTTGTTGTGCGAAATATTTGACATATAGGTTTATTTGTTTGCTGAGGAGAGGCACATAGAATAAAGAAATAAACTGAAATAAACTTATGTATATCCATTTCAGCTTCAATTTTCATTCCAGCACAAATAACATTTTATAAGACATCAATTAATTTTATTAGAGTTTATAATGTGAATATGCATGTATGTTCTTGAGAATCAAGTATAACTCCCAGGAATATAAGAAGTATGAAAACCTTACAATTTCCCAGGAACCTGAGAAAGTCAAACACAAATCCACTTGAGTACAGACACTTTTACGTACATTGATAAATTGAAAGATAATCTACACTGCTGGTTACATTTGACCTTTAGGATAAGAAATTATCATTGTCAGTGAAGTGTTAAGTGAAGGGGGAGAGTCATTAAACATTATTTTCTAGTCAGAATGAGAAAAAAAAGGTTAAGGGAGAGAGACTCAGTTAACGTGAAAGGCTCTTAAACAAGACTTAGATGACTGCAACTCTACTGTATAAGCGTATGTATAAACTGTACAGAATATGAATGTTTAGCATTATTTATGCATATAAAAGGAGTGTTTCATCATAAAGTAGCAATGAGAAATCTCAAAATTATCTTTTAATTATATGCATAGAATAATTAAAATTTCTTATGTTTAAAAATGCAACCATTTTGAAAATTTAAAAGAAAGAAAATTTTAGCTGAAAATTTGTCTATTTGTTCCTAGCAAGACATTTTGATATAGATTAAAAATAATTAAAACCCAACAAACATGTCATAACCACTATTTCAACCACAAATTTTATACATCTTTTATCTCTAAAAATATTTTTTAAAGCCATGCATTTTTATTCCAAGCCATCAGAATCTTGCTTGATAAAATTTAATCAGCCTTACATTAATTACTCTTATTTTAAACCTGTACAAATAGGCTAAAAAATTTTTTTAATTTAATTTAAACTTCTAGAAATTACATGCTTTACATTTCTAAAACTAAATTTCTTGAAAGAACATTTTTTTAATGAATAATTTTACCATTTCTAAAACAAAAGGTGAAAAAAAGATAAATTAAGGTTGGGTGTTTTATTATCAAAACAATTTTTTCAAGGATAAGTAAGTAGACAAAAACATCAGTAGGCAACAAATGATTTCTTACCTAGGCTTTAAGAGGTACTCATTCATTGCTCGAAGGGGAGTAATAAAATTCCTTTCAGTAAATGATTTAGTAAAATCTATCTTCTTTCTTTCCTCTCTTCGTTTGGCTAAATAATAAAAATATTTAAAAAATATATAAATAACAAATTTGTAAGTGCATACTTTTATAAACAAAAGACAAGATGCTGCTTTAAAAAAATCAAAACCTGAAGTAGTCGCTTGTGCTGTAGTTTTCTCAGTTTTATCATTGGAGCTGCCAAGTTTTCCTTTATTATTATTTCCGTTATTAAATACACATGTTGAATGGAAACCTCTTTTGAAAGGATCATCTAATGTTAACTTTTTCTGAGATGACAGAAAGAACGAACCACACATTCTAGCTGAGAGAGGAGCAGGAACAACAAATAATAAACACTTGTGAATACCTAAAAATATATTAAGAGTAACAATTACTGCTCACATATATAACAGTTTACAGAAAATCAAAGCTGTAAGAGTAGTTGTTAATAAAGTGAAATATTATTGTTAATAAAGTGATATATTAGCCTCCTTTTGGAAGCTCTGCCCTCCTATGAAAAGTGTCATCCTAGATGCCCTCCTTCTCAATATATAAAAACTAATTTGTAAATCTCTACATACTTAAAAAACAAAATTAGGAAAAAAAACCCACTTAATCAATTTTGTAGGCAGTAACTCTGTTGTGACTAACTACAACAAAAAATAAAATAAAATACTTCTAAAATACATAGCAGTAGTAACATCTGATTGTTATTACTAGTTTATTATTTGATAAAAACAAACTATTAATATCCTCTCATGAATTAGTAGTCTTGTTGACTTTTTATGAAACTGGAATACCTTAAAAATATTAATTAGTGTCTATGTTGTATGTTAGTGTGCAATGCTTCCACCAGATGGGCTTGGATTTGATTCTCAACTAAAGTTTGGGATTAATAATAAAGTAAGGCTTATAGTATTTGTTTTGTCTCCTAATAGGAAATAGAGTAAACTGCCTATACAGTGTTCCCAGGAGAAAATGGTCAACAATCTTGTATATGGTGAATGAAAGGCAAATGCCTCAGCATTGGAGAAAAATATATATTCATGTTTAAATAAATAAATAATCAAAATACAGCTGCATTTTCTATTTACTATTTTATTACCATGTTTTCTGTTTAATTATTATTGCAAATATTTTTTTTAATTGTAGTATCCTTTAATTTACTTATGTGTTCCATTTCATTTGAAAAAAAGTTGATCTCCTCACTTCTTTAAAATACATTTAAAAAAAAAAAAATGAAGGCAAAGCTCAAGAAATACATTATGCACTAAATAAATTTTACAGCTTCAGGTAATTGCAAAATGAATGCTGGAATTAAGATGGTATCCAAGGAAGAAAACAAATAGGAAAAATTTTACTCATTAGAAGTATTGATGCATCTCTAGTTTACTTCTATTGCACTTCTTTTATACAATAAAGCTAGTAACCCTAATTATTAACTATAACAACAAATTTCCAACATGAAGCACAATTCACAATTTCTTTTGCATAATGAACTACATGCACCTTAAATGCTGCAGTATAACTAGATCCCTTTTCCATCTCATCATACACTGTCACAAACATTCTTTCTCTTATAGAATAAAAAGGAGTAAAAAGTGCAATCAGTCTTATACCATCCTCTTTATTAGGGAAAGAATGTTTGTCAGAAAATTTTATAGACATAATAAGATGATGTTAAAAAGAGAACTGGAAATAAGGTGGGA
This sequence comes from Pardosa pseudoannulata, assembly GCA_032207245.1. Classification (NCBI taxonomy): domain Eukaryota; kingdom Metazoa; phylum Arthropoda; class Arachnida; order Araneae; family Lycosidae; genus Pardosa; species Pardosa pseudoannulata. The sequence goes on from JAGEOH010001391.1 coordinate 7,640, forward strand.
TGATAAAAAAAAAAGAGATGAGTTATAAAAGATGGGATAATGTTTAAAAAAAAAAAAAGATTTAACAAATGAGATTCTGAAAGGGGTGAGAAAATTAAATTCCATCTATTAAAATAAGATTATAAAATGCTGTAAAGATCGAGAAGTATGCTATGCACATTTAAAGTACTAAAATTTTTACTCAGGATAAAAAAATAAATAAAAGCAGATCATTTTATATTATCATATTTATATCTATTTAAAACCAAGCATTCAACTTTATTTGTTAACAAATATGACAAGTATAGAGCATTGCCTGTACTTTTGCCTACATTTAATAAAAAGTTTTTTTTTTTTTTTACAGTTCTAACTTTTAACTGTTTTTATACAGTCTTGCAGACTTTATGACATTCATCCCAAAGTGTTTCTAACCCTCAAAATTGCACACAATCCTTGCCTTTTGTAATATCTTTCAGTCAAAATAGCTTGTCAAGGTCTAACCTGGTATTTTAAGATTCAGGGTTTAGAAGATTGTAACACAGTTGCAGGATAATTTCAGAGTCTAAGATAACATGATTGATTATTCAAAGTAAACAGAAAGGAATAAAAGGAAATAATTCATAAATTTATATCTCTGGAAATCTGTAGATGGTTAGTACAAAATCTCTTGAATTCCGTGGTTTCTCCAAAACATAGAGAGCCCTATTAGAGGGTCAAATCTCAAGTCTTCAATTATATGTAATATTAATATGTAAAAAATAAAGAATTTATGTTAATCCCCTGAAGTCATCTTTTTTTTTTCCAAACTTAATTTTTTTAGAAACTTATTCCAAAAAATTCACAGATCTACATAAACTTGAAGAAAGTTTCATTACATCTAAACATACATGATTATCTTGATTTCAAAGAAAGGTATTTGTAGAACTGTATAGTATGAATTAACTAGAGAATATCAAATAGTATGAACTGTATAGTGTAAATTAACAACCATAAAAATAGCAAGAATATTATTTGGAAAATATTGAAACATAAAAATATTTAACATCAACAGTTTCAGAACAAATGTTAAGAGTACAACAAATGTAAAAAAAAAAAAAAAAAAAAAAAAAAAAAAAAATAGCAGCTTCTAGATTTAAGCAATGATACTAAAAAATTTAAGGTATTTTAAAAGAATGTTAAAAATATTTAATTTCTATAACACAGATATAATTCTCTACTTCTGTAAATAAAAATCCTGTCATATAAATTTAAAGTATAAATAAAATTGCATACCTTTGGCACCCAGGAGCTTTAAAACCACTCTATTATGGAACTGTTTAGTCTTGGAAGAAGGAAAATGGCAAAAACATGTGTGAGTCTTATAAGGTTTAACATAATTTCTAAACACAACTTTGTGCATATTTTAAAGTCTTTTACAGCGTCAGAACTGAAAAAATAAATAAATAAACAAATCAGTGGTTAGTTATTTGTATAAGCATGGTATAATAAGCAATCTTTATTTAGAATTTAATACAAATTAACTAAAATATACCTTTCAGTTGCCAGCTTGCTAAAAGTTACAAATTTTTTTAAAAAAGTTTAAAAAAAAGCAATGTAAGAAATTCGCGTCTTACAAATGCTTGATAAACAAGTATTTCTTATATTTATTGATATGCATTTTAAATCAGGAAATCTACAACTAAAGGTAGAGCTATGCAAAGAATTATGAAGACGTGATCAATTTTGTGCTTAAATACCTACAAAAATTATTGTATAGATAGAAAACACACTGTGCTAAGATGCTGAGTTCTTTACATAACATGGAATTCAGTAAAACTACTGATTAGAGATATCTACTTGTATAAATTTAGAACTAAGTACATAAAATAGTAGTTCTATTCAAAACATTTACTCATTAGCTTTTTAATAAAACATATTGATGTTTTATTTTTCATAGTTTTATTAATAAATAATTATAAATATTTCTGCTAAAACTTGAAAAAAAAAATAGAGCTAGTCTTCTATTTAAGATTTTACATTGCTAAATATTCATAAATAAGTAAAACTGTAAAGTAATGCAGATAAAAATAAATTTTTCTCTGAGGAAAAAAATTAAATTTGAAAATAAGTATTATAATGTAAAATAAAAATTCAGGGCTATTATGGTAATCTTTAATTAATTACTGAATTTAGAAACACTGTAAGTATTCTACAATTCATAATATAATAATACAACTTTAAGTTAGTATAAAAAAAGCTATAAACTGACATAGTTTTATACTGATACAGAAAGAAATAACATGTTTTACTATTACATAACTATGAAATAGTTATATAATAGTAAATAAATGTATAATTCACTATTTATATATTATGTATTCTTTTTTCAAGTATTAGAGGTTTTTATTGGTTATTTTCAATCATGAACCAAGACACTCAAATGTAAATTTTCATTTACTTCTATGAGCTTTAAATCCAGAAAACTAACATAAAATTATAGGCTGGTATGTTCCACATACTACAAATTAAGTACACTGAAAATATAGGGAAAAAAGTTGAATTAACAAAGTAAAATCAACTATTTATTACAACTCTCAAGGAAAAAATTACTTTGATTGCAATCTTCTAATTACAATGATAAAAATCAATGCACAAATGGGCAAAGGATAAAATTCTAATGAACTTATACCAATTTATACGCAATTGCAATATGACCTGAATATTTTGTTAACAGTTTACTGTAGTCATTTCTTGGAACTGGAATGGAAATGGTGCCCAAGAATGTAACTTCAATGGCATTTATTATACTGCATCAAAATTCTATTGTATTAAATTATATAATTAAATTAATATCATAAATATAATTTCACAAACACTTGAATTTCAGCTGTATGAAAGATAAGCAGTTTATAAAACAATTATAAGTAGAGTACTAAAAGTCATACAGTTACATATTTTGAAGCTTTGGATAAAAAATAACACTTTATACTGTTCAGTATAATAGATACTTGATTGAATATTTATGGATTACTTGGGGATATTCTTTTCTCTACAGATATCAGCGAGCACGCAAAGGAAATTTGCACTTCAACATATTTATCATTCAAATATAATTAATAAAAACTGCTGTGATCATTTTTGTCCGTATATTTACTGATTTTAACAGTTGGCGTCTGAACTTAATCAGAAATATACAGTAACAGAAACATATTCATTTTGATCAAGCGGCAATACAGGAAAATAATTCTGATTGAAATTTTACCAATTTAAATGTAGGTAATAACAGAGAATGTCAAAGTTGTATATGGCATTGAGTACATTGATTTGGTTAAATCTCTTGAATGAATTGGATTCACTAATTATTAGAGAAATTTTCTTTCATCACGAAGTATTGATGAAGATCGTATTTAATCGCTAATAGCTGTCGTAAACTTTCTGACGATACGATACTGTATCATAAATTTCTTATAAACACAAAACATACGTTGCCAGATTTAAATTGCTATTCCCAAATACTGTCATATACAAACAAACAACTCACAAATGACGTCATACTTTCACTGATACTCATTGGTAAGTTACGTTACACTCCGTGTTATAGAAAAACTGAACGTAGTGTTCCAAACTAAACCCAAACGAAACAAATGGGACAGAGAAACAAGAATTCCATGAACGATTCAAAATTGAATTTTAACTAGATCCTCAATCTAATTTGCAAGAATCCCTTTGACCTTAAATGTTTTCCTTTTTTTTTCAACCCTTTAATAAATATGTGATACGAATAAACTTTTAAATATCTTATGAGTACTGAAATTCTTTATAGAAGTCTTGAATTAATTGAAATCTATTTCCAAATTTGTCCTCTATAAACTAAGTATCACTTTTTCAACTTAATATCTATTTTTTTTTCTGAAGTAAGTACCGTATAGACGCTGTGTTACGAATTTTCTCTTGTTAATCTTTCTCCACTACTTAAAAAATTTCTTTTATCGATAAAATAAAGTGATTGTTCCTTAGAAAAACGTTTGGACCGCTCGGCGGCACCTGAATCTGGCGAACACCCCTAAAGACTCTATCTAAGAGTATTGGTATGGTAGATATCTTCATCTACCCACACATGCATGTTTCACATTCTAGGAATATCTTTGATGTCTTGAGGTACCAAGAAACTGAAGAAGGTTGCTACTTTGTGAATAGAATATTAAATAATTACACTATTAAATGCGTTTCATTATGACACTTTATTCAGCGTTCCACTCTGTACTATATCTTACTACAACTCTCAGTTCTCCGGGTTACATAAAAGGTTGCCAGACTATGTAAGCCTTTGGCTCTCATTTATCGCTCTTACGGCGATTCACCACAGAGTATCCCCCAGTGAGTGAGGGTATCCCGAAAGAACGATCAATACAACAACATTAATTTTTTTTTTCTTTTTACAGTTTAAAGATTTGACATGAAACGCACCAAAATTTTCAAAAAAAAAAAATGTTACATAAAAAGAACAACAACAACAAAAAAATACACAATATAAAAAGTAACATAAAAAAAAGAAAAACAATGATATTCAAACAAAATGCACACAGAAGTTAACAATATACAGTAGTGAGATGTTTTGGAAAATGAACTCTTCGACCAGATCTAGTGGTTATTATTTTTGTACATTTATCCTCCTTAGGGACCAGTATTTTTGATTGAATTTTACTTTCATCAGAATTTTTAGAAGTCTGACTTTGCGAATAAGATTGCGAAGGTGATTCTGATAAATAAAATGCTGGTTTCAACCTATCAAGAGATACTGTAACTGACTTATTATTAATTTTAATTACAAAGGTTTTGTCATTTTGTTCAATTACAGCATAAGGTCCAGTATATGGAGGAGTTAATGGTGATCGAATATTATCAACACGTAAAAATACGTGAGAGCATGATGAAAGAGACGGGTGCACATAAACATTAGTATGGCCATGACTTAAAGGGTTGAGAGGTGAAAGTTTTCTCATGGATTCACAAAGCTGTGACACATATGTAGGATCTGGAGATGTGTTACAGTTATCGGTAGTAAATAGATCTGCTGGAAGCCTTAGTTATATATATATATATATATATATATATATATATATATGTGTGTGTGTGTGTGTGTGTGTGTGTGTGTGTGTGTGTGTGTGTGTGTGTATGTATATATGTGGTGTCCTCAAATTTATAATTTTGTTACCGCTAATTATTTGTACTTTCATTTGGTATGCAAAGCTTTCACAAGCGGCTGAAGATCTGCGTGCGCAGACGCGTACTTGACAGCGACCGGCCGCCTTATAAGTTGAAGCCAAGCGAGAACGAACGAGGAGTGCAAGGCGCGGCGTAACTAAATCGTTTCTGAAAAGCGTCTGTGTCCAGCAATCCTCCAAACTCCAACGCATGCGCACTGTGAACGGAGGGAAGCTGGTTTTGAAGGGTTATACTTCAAAACCAGCTTCCCTCCGTTCATACTTTCTAGAGATTTCGCCAACTGTAGTGCTGAATTTATATAGTGTGCCGTCGCCCAGGGAATAACACGCATTTTTGTAGCACGCCACCACGTGCATTTTTGTGGTTGACTTATTCGCTGTTTATATTTTATTTCATGAAAAATAAGCCCATCTTATGGATGCAACATTTATGAAAAACTTTTTATTATAAAAGATCACTTAACTGCTGTATTTACATAGTAATTCGCCACCACGTGCTTTTTTTGTGGTTGACTTATTCGCTAAGTTTATATTTTATTTCATGAAAAATGAATCATCATATGGATGCAATATTTGTAAAAAACCTTTTATTAAGAAAGATTCTTTAACAAAACATAAAATTATGTGAACATGATTTTGAATCGGAGATTAGAAAGTCCATCGAGTGACACAAAATTTGGATTCATAAGCATTTAAGGGAGCGTATAGATGATCATCATACCCAAATTGAAGTTGAAAATTTTGAATTTACCGATTTTGATAATAATTTATATCATATTGGGGTAAAATAGACATGACTGGGACAGTTAACAAAAGTATGTTTTACAAATTATTTTCTACTAATACAACATTGTAAGTTTCAGGATGACAATCTAAAATATTTTACCATTTTTAAAAAAAATTAAGGTGAGAGTAATTATAGAAGTGTAGTTTTAAAATAACAATTACATTGGTAATAAATATGTCCTATCGCACCCTTACATGAGGCAGGAATGGGGCATGTTTTTGAAAGTTAAAATACATGCATAATTTTCAAAAATATGAAAAATGACAAAGAATGTATGTCATTCATGAAGATAAGCTTTATTGATTATTAATAACATCTATTTTATCTATTTACATACTGTAAACAAAAATATTCAGTTCAGTTGATACCAAAGAGTTTGGGGAATATTTTAAATTTGCTTCTAATAATACTAACATGCATTTACTTTTAAGCATTTTTATCTAGAAAGAAAAAATTACAAAGATTAGATAAAACTATTCTCGCTCTAGTAAAATAAGGGGAAGGTTCAAATATTAATTAAACTTATGAAAAATGTTGATACATATAGAATAACTAAAATAAGTTAGATCTATGTTAAAAGTCATACAGTTACACTCAATATGATAACCAAAGTAAATAATTATGAGTGTGAAGTGAAATCAACTAAAAAAATTAGATCATAAGCATCATTACATTGTTGAACATCCAACTTGTATCATACAATATAAATTGAAGTGCACAATTTGCAAAGGGTGCTTTCATCTGTTTCAGTATACATGTGCGAATAATTTAAAACAACATATGTAAACATATTCATGCAAGTATACAGGTATATGAGAAATACCAAAAGAAAAAAATACATATATTGAAAACAGCGGTGGTGAAAAAGAAATTTCTAATATTTTGCAAATGTATAGTTTGAATAGTATCTAAAAACCAGAAATTAACATTCTTGAAAATGTTCTGAAAGGCTGTGAAATAAACCCTAAAATTAATAAAGAACTAAAAAAAAAAAAAGAAAATACTATACATAATGTGCTAAAATTAAGCAACAAAATTAAACATGTAAATTTTAAGATTCATGAACATTTTAAAAATGAACTACCTAGTAAGAAAATTAAAACTCCAAACAAACTCCACAAGAAGGAAAAAATCGAATCCCAATTTAGCATTATTAAAACCCTTAGATAATGAAAAGAAAATATTGGTGAAAGTTTCACACATTTAAATAAAGAAGTGCTGTATTTACATTCTATGACTGATTATAAACATTAATAATATTGAGAAAATTCTGTTTTCATTATGTTTAAATTTTATATTGCAACATGAAATTTGTATTTTTGTATTAAATAAAATTTGCTGGTTAAATATATATATATATATATATATATATATATATATATATATATATATATATATAAACACACAAATGTTCAAATATGTGTGTGTGTGTATAATTTTATTTATTTTATTCATCTGAATGATTTAGGTTTCATTTATAAGTGAGATAAAAAATACATAAACTAATAGATAATAAAAAGTTGTAATGTAAAAAAGCAATGTAAAAAAAATAAACATTTTGAATAAAAATTCAATTAGTCAAGTTTGCTCAGATTTGTTATCTGTACAGAGATTTTAAGTTTCATCTTTTTTTAAATGTTTCAATATGAAAGAGTTAATCAAAATTTTATTTTTTTAAATAACTATGTTGGTTTGATTCTTTAAATAAGTTATATCTCTGTAAATAAATGCATTTTCACATAAAATTAAGATAAATTTTATAAATGATGTTGTAAATTCACGAAATTTATATCTATAACAATGTTTTAATTAGCACCAGCAAATATACAAACAAACATTTTCTTCATAACATATACTTATTAAAGAGATAATTATTTAATACCATTAATTTATGTCAGTAAAAATCCATGGGTCATAAATTTTTGTATAACATTGTTTAATAATGTTTTGCTATAATTTGTTATATTATCATATAAAGATAAAATTATACTTTGATAAATAAAATATGCATCAAATTAACTAAAAATTGGATGTTTTTTGTAACATAATTTGTCAATTACACATATCCTAGAAATGTTGTTAGGAAATTCCTGGCATAGGGGGCAGTTTATCAACATATGACAATTTAAATTGGAAGTGCATAATTTTTGAAAGGCCTACTCACACAGCTAATTAGAGTAGTAAAAATATTACATAAATGATATCATGTCTGTTTACCACATAGACTATAGAGCAGTGGATATAGATATCCATAAATTTACAAATAGCTGTTAGAGCATTTTCCACTAAAAAATTCATTAACTTTTATGAGGTTATATTTATTTATCCATTAACTTAACCTCATTAAAGTTAATGATTTTTTGTTATTTACTAAAAGTTTAATAACTCTAAAAGGGTAAAATAATGGATATGGAAAAATTTATCAAAGTTTTAAAGAATAAACATTCTTTGGGAAAAAAATATTTTAACACTATGTTTAATTCTACTGAGCAGTAAAAGTAAATTTTGCTATAAAGTAATTAGTCTATTTATTCTGGTTGTGTATATACATAGTGTAAAACATAGTTTGAACTCTGTAATAAAATTTAAAAATTGCTGAATAAAATTGAGAAATTCTAGATTAATTTTTAAATAGTTAAGATATGAATATATAGTTATTTGTACATAATTTGACAGCTAGGGTCTCATCAAATTAATATTTTTGTATCACTTGTACACTTAAATAACTGACTGACGACAAAAGGAATGAAATCTTTTATAATGTTAAATGCATGTCAAGATAATTTTTATTAGCAACATATTCTAAATTACTAATCTTCTTAATTTGTCATTAGCACTTTGAGGATTGTAAACAACAGAATAAATCCATCCAAAAATGATAACTACTGTATAACTGATATTAAAAATGTAGTTTTTTGTCTTCTATTTAAGAATAAAATATGAATATATAAGTGTTGTAAGAAGTCATGCATTGGATGTCTTAATTCCGAAATTAATATAAAGAGTAAAGCATTAAAGTATACATAAAAAATATTTCAAAATTGATTTGCCAAATTTTCGATACTGCGCCAAATATTGACACCTGTACTGAGACGGGAAGATTGACTGTTTCTTTCTCTTTTGGGGGGTAGACATCAAATGCGCATGCGTCGGAGTTGGAGGATTGCTGGACACAGACTCTCCTCGTTTCTGAAGAGGAAAGCATTCTCACACGGCTGTCGAATCCAAGTATTTCGCCCTCGGAAGCACTTCTGATCCAGCTTGCTTCACAAGAACGTTCGCCTTCAATTGCATGCTGAAAGCAATAGTATCGACCCTTATTTGCTTTGTTTCTTCCATTATTATTTTTATTTTTCACGTCAGTCTCAAATTAAAATCATTTTAACGAAAGCTTATTTTTTTGGAGTTTATTTTTTGTATCGCTACAGCAGTAGCATTACAGTGGTGCAAACACTCACTACATAAAAGTGGTGACCCAGGTGTTTTGAACATGTCTCAATTTGCAACATTTTTTGTGCACGGCATGTGTTTGTTTATTTCATAGAAGTGAAATTGTTTATTTTATAAAGCTTTTAATTGAAATTTACTTCTATATTTTATACCTGCTATATTCTATGTTGAGCTGTTTTCATTTAGTACTATTTATTGTATTATATATAATGGCTGACCCTGTTGTAAATACCGAGAGTGTTGAAATAGAAGAAGCTAAGGCCCAAATTAATAGGGTAGCAATTAAACCTAGTCCTTTTTGGAAGAATGATCCAGTAATTTGGTTTGCCCAATTGGAGGCGCAATTTAAGCTGACTGGTATAGTCGCTGATGAAACAATGTATAATACTGTTTTAACTGCTATTGACTCGGAGATTTTGCAGAGTGTTAGGGATATAATCTTACAGCCCCCAAAGGATAAAAAATACGAGACTATTAAGTATAAATTGATAGATGTATTTACGGCATCTGAAAATGCTAAATTACGGCAGCTCTTGCAAGAAGTTAAGCTCGGTGATAATAAACCATCTCAACTGCTGCTGACTATGAAGAACCTAGCTGCAGACAACTTTAGCGACGAAGCTTTAAAATCACTCTGGCTTTCGCGATTACCCCAGAACATTCAGGCAATCCTGGCAGTTAGCCAAGAAAATTTAGATCAGCTTTCTGTAATGGCGGATAAAATTCATGAGTTAACATCTTTCCAAGCTATAGCTTCAGTTTCGCAATCTAGTTCTGGCTCATTCAGCGATCTTGAAAAACAAGTTCAAGAACTAGCACGTCAAGTTAGCAGACTAGTTACTAAAGATATTATTAGAAAACCATATCGTTTTCGTTCGCGAAGTTCTTCCAGACGAAGATTTAAACCTCGAACTGACACTATGTGTTTTTATCATGTTAATTTTGCTGATAAAGCTCGTAAGTGTAACAAACCTTGTAATTTTAATGAGGGAAACTCCACGGGCGAACAATGAGTAAAGCAGGTCTTGTTCGCCGTGTTCATAGGTTGTTTGTGACTGACTCAGCTTCATTTGACCGTTATCTTGTAGATACGGGAGCTGAAGTTTCATGTGTACCAAAATCCTTTATAAATTCCTGCAATCGTTCTTCTACTGCATCTAAGCTTATTTTGTTTGCTGCGAATGGTTCGCCCATTAAAACATACGGTACAGTACTTTTACAACCTGACCTCAATCTCAGAAGAAAATTTCCTTGGCCATTTGTTATAGCCGATGTGCAGGACTTTATTATTGGCATGGACTTTTTGCAGCACTTTGGACTCCTTGTGGATGGAAAATCACGCTGTGTAGTCGACCCTGAAACAAAACTTTCTTCCAGTGGTTTTATTTGGAAAGGCAATTTTAAGGAAATTCATGTCTTAAACGACATTTCTACTCAATACACCAGTCTTTTGAGTAATTTTCCGGCTTTAATCGGAAAGCGAAAAGCCCCTTTTGGCTTGAATAAAACAAAAATTTTCCACCATATAGTTACGAAAGGACAACCTGTATTTTCTCGCCCGCGACGACTTAACCCTTCTATGCTGAAGGTAGTCAAAGCGGAATTTCAAGTTATGCTCGAAAAAGGTATAGTCAGGCCTTCCAAAAGCCCATGGTCTAGTCCTTTGCACATGGTGCAGAAAAAGTCTGGCGATTGGAGACCATGTGGGGATTATCGACGTTTAAATGCCGTTACCAGTCCAGATCGATATCCTCTCCCCCATATTCACGATTGCACTCAAATGTTGGCTGGAAAAATATATTTTCTAAACTAGACTTATTACAGGCTTATCACCAAATACCTGTAAATCCTGGTGATGTCGAAAAGACAGCTATAATTACCCCTTTTGGTTTATTTGAGTATCTTTATATGCCTTTTGGGCTACGAAATGCCGCACAGACATTTCAGAGGTACATTAACGAGGTACTTATGGACCTCGACTTTGTAGTAGCGTACCTTGACGATATACTCGTTGCTTCGTCATCAGAAACCCAGCACCTCCAGCATTTGAGGGAAATCTTTACCAGATTAGAAAATGCGGGATTACAATTGAACCCTGCTAAGTGTATTTTTGGCCAGAGTCGAGTAGAAATTTTTGGGTTGTCAAATAACTCAAACGGAATTTCTCCACTGCATGATAAAGTTGAAAATATTAAAAATTTTCCCATTCCTAAAACTGTAGCAGAACTTCGTAGGTTTTTAGCTATGCTAAATTTTTATAGGCGATTTTTGCCGAATGCTGCCATGGTACAGGCTCCACTTACCACCTATCTCAAAAAAGCAAAGAAAAAGGATAGTACCCCAATTGAACTTAACAACTGTGCACTAGATGCATTTATAAAATGTAAAAAGGATTTAACTGATATAGCACATTTAGCTTATTTTACCGACGAAGACAATCTCGTTTTAGTATGCGATGCTTCAAATGCCGCGATTGGTGGTGCATTACATGCTCGCAAGTCAGAAGGTGTAGTTCCTTTAGGATTTTTTTCACGTAAATTGCGTACTTCCGAAAAGAACTACAGCACGTATGATCGTGAATTGCTAAGTGTATACTCTTCCATAAAGTATTTTCAACATATCCTGGAAGCTCGGCAGTTTACTGTATACACTGATCATAAACCTCTCACTTACGCCTTCATGCAGACTAAAATTGAATCTCCCCGACAAATACGCCAGTTAAATTACATTTCTCAATTCACTACAGACATAAGATTTGTGAAAGGAAGAGATAATGTAGTCGCCGATGCTTTATCACGGTTGGAAACTATTTCTGTCGCATCTGATATTGACCTTAATTTTCTGGTCAAAGAACAGAGACAGGATCCGGAATTACAGCTTTTGTTAAGTAGTAAAAATACATCACTTGAACTGAAGCCCATGAACTTTAAGGGTAACGTAGAATTATATTGTGACGTAGCACACGGTAAAGTTCGACCTTACATTCCTTTAACTTTACGAAAGTCAATTTTCCACAACTTGCACAGACTTTCCCATCCTGGTGTTCGTGCCAGCATAAATCTCGTTCGTAATAGGTACATATGGCCCTCACTCAGAAAAGATGTATCTCTCTGGGTAAAAACTTGTATCAACTGTCAAGAGGCAAAGGTACACAGACATGTTAGGTCGCCTGTTAAAAGTATTCCTATCCCCTCTACCCGTTTTAAGCATATCCATATCGACATTGTCGGACCTCTTCCCATTTCTGAAGGATCACGATATCTGCTTACTTGCATTGATAGATTCACAAGATGGCCCGAAGCTTTTCCTATGTCCGATATGCTTGCGGAAACTGTGGCAAAACATTTCTATAATGGATGGATCGCTCGCTTTGGAGTACCGCAAACAATAACGACAGACCAGGGTAAACAGTTTGAGTCTGCCCTTTTTCTATCTCTGAACAAATTGCTAGGTATTCAAAGAATCCGAACCTCGCCTTACCACCCAGCATCCAATGGGTTTATCGAAAGATGGCACCGTTCTCTCAAACAGGCACTCAGAGCTCACGGTAAGAACCGATGGACCGATGTTCTACCCACCGTCTTACTAGGACTCAGATCAGCTTTACGTGTTGGATCCGACCATTCTGCTGCCGAAATGGTATATGGAACTACATTACAACTACCCGGTGACATGTTCATCGCAGAGTCGTCACAAAAGGACATAAACGACAGTAAATTCGTTGTGCTCTTACGCGATGTCATGAATAAACTGATTCCTGTTCCAGCTTCCAACCACAATACTGCTACCCCATTCTATGTTCCAGAGTCCCTCAACACATGTACGCATGTCTTTGTTAGAAACGACGCTATTCGTCCTTCTTTGCAACCTCCTTATGATGGCCCTTTTAAAGTCGTCAAGCGATATGCTAAAACATATTTAGTTGATATAAAAGGTAGAAACCAGATAATAAATATCGATAGATTAAAACCTGCCTTTCTATATAAAGACTATTTTCGGCCCCCGATCCTTCCCCAGACTATGCCACTTGAAAAAGACAGTTCAGTTGAGCATATTCAACCTTATACCACAAGGTATGGTAGAAGGGTTCGTTTTGTTTTGCCAAATGTTGGTGCCTCATGAACTCCGTTCTCTTTGGAGGGGGAGTAATGTGGTGTCCTCAAATTTATAATTTTGTTACCGCTAATTATTTGTACTTTCATTTGGTATGCAAAGCTTTCACAAGCGGCTGAAGATCTGCGTGCGCAGACGCGTACTTGACAGCGACCGGCCGCCTTATAAGTTGAAGCCAAGCGAGAACGAACGAGGAGTGCAAGGCGCGGCGTAACTAAGTCGTTTCTGAAGAAGAAAGCATTCTCACACGGCTGTCGAATCCAAGTATTTCGCCCTCGGAAGCACTTCTGATCCAGCTTGCTTCACAAGAACGTTCGCCTTCAATTGCATGCTGAAAGCAATAGTATCGACCCTTATTTGCTTTGTTTCTTCCACTATTATTTTTATTTTTCACGTCAGTCTCAAATTAAAATCATTTTAACGAAAGCTTATTTTTTTTTGAGTTTATTTTTTGTATCGCTACAGCAGTAACATTACAGTGGTGCAAACACTCACTATATGTATATATATGTATATATATTATATATATATATATATATATATATATATATATATATATATATATATATATATACAAACACACACACACAGCAATTCTACTTTCTCAAAAATATTGCTTC
>JAGEOH010001392.1:2500-21788 GCA_032207245.1 Pardosa pseudoannulata
ACTAAAAAATAACACTAACTATATCTAAATTATAATATTAAATAATTACAACACAAAAGACAATATGCAAGTATGTACAGGTTACATTCTTACCACATTTTACATGATGCAGCGGCTTAATGCATCTGCATTAGTATTATCTGTGCCGGGTTTGTGAACCACACAGTAGCTATCAGTTGCAGCACCAGCTGTCATTTCAAACCGTTTGAAAAATTCCGTTGTGAGGTGGCTTGTAAACGAAAAGCCATTATCACATTGAACTTCGCGCGGAAAACCTAGATGCCTGAAAATCTGTAAAAACGCATCAGTGACCGCTACAGATCCTATATTTGGCACTGGCACCGCTTCCGAGTATTTAAAAACCAGACCTATCGCGGTAATTATATACCGGTTCCCATTTTCAGATTCGGGTAACGGCCCACAAGCATCTATATTAATTTTAGTGAAAGGTTCACTAATTATCGGAGTTAATCGCATAGGCGCCTTCTTTGTATCAATAGCATTCCCTACTAGTTGACAAGGATGGCACGACTTAACATGCGTTTCCATATCTTGATAACACTTCGGCCAATAAAACAATTTAGCGAGGCGTTGTTTCGATTTAGTTACGCCTGCGTGAGTTCCCGCATCTCCGGGACAGAGAGCCAAAATTCTCTCCCGTAACCTTTCCGGTACAACCAAATCACAATTTTTCTCTCCTAAATGGTTTACCTGAGTTTTGCATAACAATTCATGTTTTTGCACGAAATTTTTATGCGCAACTCCATCGGTTACATTAACTAACAGTTCTCTCACTCCCCTAGTCTCAGAGCATTTGTCCTGGCTGACCGCAAATTCCTCTGGGGTTATATTCACAAACCCCGTTCTGCGTCGGTCAAGTTGACAATTGGAAGCTCATATTCAGTTTCTCCGCTCGTGTCGTGTAACAATGCGGGTCCCTCCTCTGCGCTTAGGGGGTTGTTAAATTCGTCCGTATTAGAGTTCCCGCTTACCTCGAGGGCTTCCGACTGCAACCTAGTAATCGCATTTTTACCTAATAGTCTCTTTGATATCGACTGTTGGTCAGTAGTTAGACGAGATATTACTTCATTCTCGCGCACTACTTCATTATAGTCAGAATCAGAGGATCCTTTTCCAAGCGCGGGAATTTCGAAACCCTCAGTTTGTTTTTTCCCGGTTCGCGCTTCATCTCTCTGACGTAAAACCGGAGTGTCCGTTACGCGAAAACCTCTCCCTATTGTACTTTTGTCCATACCTTCGCATGCAGTTATTCCCCGACTGGTTTTGGTTGCAACGAGGGGAGGGGGGCGATTCGTGGAACCGGCCGTTTGTTTATTTACCTCCTCCCCACCTGCACTGGATTTTTCATTTGTCGGACTGGAATTCCCGTTCCCTAGAGTAGTTCGGGTTTGTAACTTCGCTTGAGCGTTAATTTGCTCAGTTACCTGTATTTTTCGGTTTTGTTCTTCTAATAATGCAGCCGTCAAATTTCCCAGAATATATCGTTGTTGATTCGAATAATCAGAAATGACGCAAGCCTTCGTATCGATATTCCCATATGTAGTACATAGCGAAACTCTTGCTACAGGTAATTTTATAGCGTGAGTATCTAAGGGCTGAGTTACCCATACCGTGTCGCCTGTAAAATCTTGCGGCCTAACATATCGCCTACAGATGAAGTCATAGCTAGCTCCACTGTCTCTTAAAATTTCAGACGGTTTATTGTTTACAGTGCCCAAACTAACGTACGGTGCTAGCAGATCTACTACCTCACTTTCCGTATGGATAGCATTTAATTCCTCCTTACGTTTTAATTCCGGGCAATCAGGTCTAATGTGCCCAGAGACTCCACACTGGAAACAAATAATGTCTCTGTGCCTTTTCCTTTCAAACTCCCGATCATTTCGCCAATCCCGATGTTTAAGTTCATTTACACTCGGCGTTTTTGGCCTTTCATTCTTAACTTCCACCTTTTCCCGGGGAGGGGGTCTGATATTTTCAGCCGCCTTAATTGGTACTGAAAACTTGCGAAAATCAGGGGTGCGAGAATCCGGAAATTTTTTTCCTTGCGTTTGGGACCTCCCGGGTCTCCTAAGTAATTCATACTTGTCTCCTAAGTCCGCTACGATATCGGGTGAGACAAAACTTTCCCATTCTTTGAGATGGAATTCCTTGAATTCGCTCCCCATTTTCCGTTTAAGCTGGTCTACTAGCATTAAATCCAGTAGACCTTCATATGTTGTAACTCCTAAGCTGGATACCCAACCTTCTAAATAGGTGCGTATCTCAAAAAGGTAATCCTTCCATAGATTTCCTGATTTCCGTACATGTTGTACAAATTTTTGCCTCAGGGCTTCCGCCGATAATTTATAGCGTTCTAAGAGGAGTTTCTTTACAAATTTATAATCCCGCGTTTCTTCTGCCTTTTCCCTTAAAATAATATTTGACACTGAAAGCGGTAATAATGAAATAAGTTCCCCTGCCATCTCAATTTCAGGTACTTTCAAGTATTCAGCTTGTCTTTCGAATAGACAAAGGTACAAATTTATGTCCGTCTCATCCGGATTAAATTGTGGCATCCGGTTCCGCAAAGATGCCCCTGAGGGTCTTGGCACCTCTAACCGTTCATTAGCACTCCTACATTCCTGGGTTAATCTTAATTTTTCTAATTCGAACGCTCTCTCATTATCCCTCTCTTGTCTCTCTCTCTCTTTCTCTTCTCTCTCTAATTCTATTTGCCTGTTCTCTCTTTCTCTTTCTCTCGCTTTCTCTTCTCTCGCTTCTTTCTCTAACCGAATCTCGATAATGTTATCCAGGCATCCTTCCACAAAGGTGGGTTCATACCCTTCTGATTCCTCAATTAGCCTCCTAAGTTGTTTTATGGTCAGGGTTCCGTCTATTTCCCCTATCATTTCCCTGGCTAACTCAAGGAGATCTACTTTACGCCCTTTACTTAAATAACTCATGATGAGATAATATCCTTAATAACTTACTACTCAATTTTCACAATAATAACTTACGACTACTCAACCAATTCGTGAAATACAATACTAACACAATACAAATACTACTCGATATTTGAACGTTTAACCCAATTTCCAAAATTTCAAATTAACACAATAATAATCACTTGAAAACCAAAACAAATAACAATATGAATTTTCCTAGCACAAATGCACACAATACAAAATAAATACTTGCAATATTCTCTTATAATGTGCTAACAGTTTTCTTAAGTTCAAATTATGATAATTAAATAACTAATATATTTAATTTAAGCAATGTTCTCAACACACTAATTTTCCTTATCTTATTAACAATTTAAATCAAACACCATCATACACAATTTAAATTTTCAATTTATGCAATTTCAATTTTCCAAATTATATTCATTATATAATATTCTGATTTATACACAGTTTAAAAATCTTATTTATGAACAGTTAAATTCCAATTAATATTCAATTACAATTATAATTTATACACACTTTTAAAATTCAAATTTATGCACAATACTATTACACAAAATTCCTTAATTCAACTTTACTCTTAATTCAAAACTTTAATATACCTTAGTCAATAATTCTTATCTTTGAAATTATTTTCTATCACTCTACAAAATATTTGCATACCAATTTAAGATTTCTTTCAATTGATATACATCTAATTTAAACACAATGCAACACAATTTACTATACTCTGATCTATCTAAATTCCTAGCACAACCTATACTCAATGTACTGTTGGTTCGATACAAGAGAACAGAATTGGTTACTCACGATTTTTGATGCTTGTTTCATCAGTCTCTAGCGTCGTCTTACGGTTGAACACCAAATCTCACTGTTGGCTCTCAAATCACAGGGTCACACAAAAAGTCTCACAGTTGACTCTCAATATCGCAGGATCACACAAAAAGTCTCACAGTTGACTCTCAATATCACAGGATCACAAAAAAGGGTCTCACAGTTGACTCTCAATATCACAGGATCACAAAAAAATTTCACTAATGCAGGTTCAGATTCGGAACGCAAAATTTCTCATCTGATGTCTGGCTGCACAATTTCACCCGCGAAAATTTCTTCACCTAGCCTTCACTGTTTACCGTAACAGCGCTGCCACCAATATTTAGAATACCACTAGCCTGTAACGTACTGGAAAATAGGTAGGCGAGGCCTTCAATGACACAGGCTAGAAATTAAGGTATTCTTGACTAAATATTTATTCACTAGAATAAACTATGTACAGATATGTACAAATTCAATAAACGATAACATTCAGGGATCTCGTACAGAGATAATAGGCACATACAAGGATGCGTGGGATACCGGAACAGTATGGCTAGGGCTTAAAACACAAAAGCTGGAACTGATTAGTGCTGGGACTAATGTTGACTCGATCACTCTCTGTCGATTAGCGCGGTTGGCTTTCACAGCAGGTTCGGAGGTTCCGAGTGCGTATCACGCTGGGATTCGTGACGAAAACACAGGATGCAAGTCGATCCAAAATTAGAGTGCAAAGTCACTCTAGGCTGACTACTTCTATGCTAGAAGTTAACTATCAATCAGCAATAACGGGGAAGGAAATCCCAAGTCGAAAGTTCGACTATCAAGCAACGGAGACGCTGGCGGTCTCAAAAAGAAACAAACTCCAGACACGGAGATAAAAGCGGTCCTCGATCGACCAGGCTCTAGCAGGTAGAAGCCTCGAGAGAAGTAACAAAGCAAAAGCCCCCGGTCTAGTCCGGTCCTGTTCCATTTATACAAAGCACTCCTTCCGCTTCTCGGTTCTTCGAGAAACTTCCCGAGCCAGGGTGACGCAATCTTGCGGTCACTCCCAAGTCTTAGATCAGCTGTCCAGGTTCCAGATGTGGAAGGCATCTCCAGCGACTTAATCAACCTAATGGTCTCTTTTTGTAACCGCTAATGGGCGGCAAGGTGCACTCAATTATGTACACAGTAAAGGTCCATTCAACAGGTAACAATGTTCAGCCAGTTCGGAGCCGTTGACGCACCGTTTTTCAATTACGGGTTTTAGACCACCTGGTCCTATTATCGGCTACTCGTGAGTCCACGACGAAAGGTCACCTTTTGGGCTCCTTGTTCGTTTTGGGGTCATGTAACGGATCGTTACAATGATATATATGTTTTATATATTTTGAAATTTCGAATATTGTTCGTATAACATATCTAAACGTTAATTTTAATTTTGAATTAAATATAACCTTCATTTAGTAACCTTAATTATTTAAACAAATAGAATTAATAAAATAAAAATAATTACACACCAAATTTTTGACATAAAATAGTCATACTTATTTACAAGATTTACTCTTTCTAAACTGAATGCAATGATTATTAAACTTTTTAACTGCAGTACTATGTGGGAGTAAAGGTGAGATGATGTATAAAAAATCTTCATGGTTCTTTTTCAAGAAAAACAAATTACACCCAGTTGGTTGTTTAACATACTACTTTCTAATGGACTGGAGTAATAAGTGTGTCGAATATGTCCCCAAACAGCGTAAGCGTTCACATTTCGTTCCATAGACTAATAACCAGCTCTTTATTCAATGATTTCGTCCCTTTCTTATTTCGTTAGTCCAAAAAATACGTCCCACACTTGGAAGTGACTGCTCATTATTGTCATTCACTAACGCCAACTTTAAATCGATCAAATTGGAACGTGAAACAAGAAGGAATATCTTGTCTTGCCTGAACGTTAAATCCAACGTAACTTCACTAGATCTAATCCGACTCACCGATCTAATCTTTATCCAGAGTGTACGCCAATAAGAAGCACAAACTCAGTTTTGGTAGGAGAACATTTGGTCAGATACTTATAAACAGTTTTTAATCCAATGCAGTGCATGGAGAAACTACACGGGGTCTTTATTCTCTGATTCAGTGCATCCGCGTATTTTGAATCCAATTCAGTTTACCCGGCAAGGTAAAGTCGTTCATATCTTTTAATCTATAGCTGTGGAAGAAAGACTGATTTAAACGTTAAATATTCTGGTATGTATGGAAAGATGTAAGCATTAAATGTTCAAATTCCAGGGAGTCTATGTAGCAGGCAAATAAATATCTATCATTTCATTTATTTTTTATACTTTAAGATTGTCCATTAAAATGTTTGTTTTTATACAAAACAACACTGTTTGCCATCAATTCAACAAATTTTGAAAAGCCTTCATTAACACCACCAAAGAAATTAACATTGATAATCAATGTACTATTGCAGCATATGGATGTAATTTTTAGTGTTAAATTTATATTTTATTGTGAACAAAAACATTTTCAGTTAATTTGTAATTTAAGTTATTTATGACTAGAAAAAAAATTTTTCCACAGTGTTGTTAAATATTTTAATAATTAAGATATGAATTTCATAAAATCAATCTTATTTAAAAGCTTACATGTAGGTATAAAGAAAATTGTCTTAAACCAACTACTTGATTGTAAGGTTTGTAAGCGTGTCAAGTTCTATGTAATTATTGTGAAATTTTGGTACTTATGATTTGGAAAGGGTTTTATATTTTAAGAAAAAACAGTATTGGCATGGTATTGTAATATACATTCCCAACACATGATATGACAAGAGATATTAATGTTGCTAATCCATAATAGTGTAAATTTTACTGTGTCCAGAAAATTTCAAGCAAACTTAATTTTAAAACACAAGCTCAAAGTAGATGTAGTCATGGGCAAATGCACAAATCTTATTTATGTATATTAAGAAAAAAAATCTAAAAATTTTTTTATACAAATTCATATGGTCAGTTGTAGAGTAACTAAATTTCGAACAGTATCCATTGATACTGCAAAATGAGCATATCGATATTTTTGCCTTTTCTGCCCATATTATCAACAATACAAGATGAAAGTGTTTTACACATATATAGCTGATACCAGGGCTCAATTTAAACACCTGGGGCCCCATACATCTTACCTTTCTCGAACTCAAGAGTGATTTTATTTTATAAGCTGCTATATCAGTTTAAATACTCCTGACAAGTGTACATAACCTAAACATTTTGAGTAACTAATGAAAGGAAATAATTTTTTTTTTTAAATTTAGAATTCCACTAAACTAACTTCAAACATATAACAGATGTCTGTGCAATCTAAGTACACTATCTGACTTTAATGATAAAACTGTGATATTGAGTCAAACTCAGAGTACCTGTAACATTTTTTAAAGGAAAAAGTACTGGCTTAAATTAATAATAATTACATTTTAAGTAAACTATCATGATAGACTTTGTTCTACAAAATTCTAAAAATTAAATACTTTTATTTTTAAATTATCAATTTTTAAACTTGCTGTTCATTCTTAAATCTTAAAAAGAGAAATACAAATTTAAAATGTTAACATTGCTTAAAAGTATTTTTAAGCAAATAAAAGCTTACTTTTGGCTTAAAATTGTAGAATAAATTTAATTTATTGACTTTTGAAGCCCAACAACATACACACTCCAGTTTGTCATTAACAAAAGAAAATTAATGTTTTCCAGCAATAGGCCAAAAAATATGAGCGAATTAAGATGTACCAAAAAAATTAATGTGTATTTTTTTTTTTAATTTGGGGCTCCGAGCCAGTGCCCCGAATACCCTGCTGTAAATTAGGCCCTGGTTGATACTGAAAATTTAGACTACATCAGAATTGCTTATTGGTGTCAAAAGAAGGAAAGAATTATTCTTGCCAAAGCAAAGGAATTCATTTACACAATACATGATAAGGAAATGATCTTTTCTACTAACTTATTTTTTAGCCAAAGCAAAATATACTCAAGCACTGATTATCCAGACCTATCAGCACAGAAGCTGATGTATGGTAATGTTTTAAGGTATCTACACTTTTCAAAGCTATGATTGGCAGTTGTAGTAATACACATTTTAGCATATTACAAATGGCATATTTAAAGTCAATTTTGAAAAATTTTATTTTCTACTAAATTTGTGGAAAGACAAGGACATTGAAAGATGGTGCGATGGATAGGGGAGTTATATGGTATAAAAAACCTGGGATACAAGAGTATAGCTTGAGAAGGAGGGAGATGTAAAAATGATTCAACGTAAGAATTATGTAAAAGGGACTTGACAGAATAGCCTTAATGGCATATGAGAAATTCTATATTTTGATTTCTGTATATTTGTGTTTGTATTCTGCCACTGTAGAAAATTTTATTTTTGGAACATAACCTACCTTACCTATGAACAGTACTAAAGGTAAAAATAGATTTTCGAAGAAAATTAATTTTTGAGAAGGTGGGAAAAAACGCATGGTTCTTAATTGATCACGTGAATTGGATAATCTGGTCAATTTGTGCTTTACTGTATAATAGATATTAATTTTGCCAGTGTCAGACAGCAATAGTTTTACTTCTATATTTGACAGCATGCAAAATATATCC
The DNA here is from genome assembly GCA_032207245.1 of Pardosa pseudoannulata. NCBI lineage: Eukaryota > Metazoa > Arthropoda > Arachnida > Araneae > Lycosidae > Pardosa > Pardosa pseudoannulata. The sequence continues at coordinate 10,914 of JAGEOH010001392.1, forward strand.
TAGATAATTCTTAATCTTAAAAATATTATTTATTTGAAGGTAAAAGTCTTGTATGTTTTTAAATATCTTATACATTAAGAAGCAAATTAATTTGAAAATAACAGCACAGATTACAGATATATAAAACTGTATCAAACCAACTACTTAAGTGAGTATTAGTAAGATTCCCAAGTTCTTTGTAACCAATGTTAAATTATTTTACTCATTATGGAAACACTTTCACATCTTACTGAGACTTGACACAGGTCTAATGGAAACTGATGTATCATTGAATGTATTATTGATTATGATAAATATATACATACAATAGAAAGATTTTTTATTTGCTAATGACTTGAGCTGCATTGTAAAGTATTTACAGAGTTAACTAAAAAAAAAATATATATCCTTACGAGTAATATATAAAATTTACCATAGTGAAGTAGGGACACACCTGCTAGTATTTAAATAAAGTTTTTTGATTAAGATTTGTGCTTATTACTTACTCCAAAGCACATAGCATGCAACAATATGTATTAAATAAATAACTTTAATAAACCTTTAACACAAATATGTAAAATAAAATTTATTTAAAAAACTATATACAAGTTCATTTTTGTACAGTCTGATAATTAAAACTTCAAACTGAAACCAGGACCCTTTGCTGAATGGCCTTCATGTGCTCCAGACATATGAAATCCTGCTGCAGCTAGGAGGCCTTCATCATCAGCATCACCCTTTAAAAATAAATGATCATATTAAGTAACAATACACATATATCTATATATAATGTATAAGTATGTAGAACTAGAACTGATTATATTTCTACACTCCAAATGGCAATGGTTGTAATGACCAAATGAAAACATTAACAGCTGTCAATAATTTGCAGCTGTGTTACAATCACTGATTTGTGATATAGATTTATGAAATGAAATTAGGAATGCTGGAAAGTGAGCTGCATGAGCAAATAAAATCTATTAATACATTAACAGTAACTTATCCTGCACATAAAATATAAATTGTATGTACTTGATCATTTAGATGTAGAGTAATAAAAAAATTTAAGAAACAATTAGACATTTACTATGCCTTCTTGACCCTAAGTTTTGATAATTATTTTGGATGTTTGAGTTCTTGCCTTTATCAGTGAAATTTAGAATTTTTTATGCTTATTAATAAACTTTGTGCTATTAATATAAATCATATACTGTATATTTCTGAATCTAAGCTTAATATGCATTTTTTGTCTGATTAAATTTACCTAAAATTCAAAATTTGCATATTAGTTGAAATAAAACAAATTCTCCTTAATGTTCAAATATGTTGCCCAGAAGCTGAAATTCAGCATGCAAGCAAAATGGGTGAAATATTTTCCCATCAAATCACTGTAAAGTAACACTATAAACAAATGGGTCATAAACTCTTTTTGCCTTGTCAACCAGTTTAAAAACTGCAGAGATAGAGGATCAACAGCACCTCAAGAAAATATAAGGTCATTTTTTAGCACATTTCGAAGCACGGAAAAAAAGATAACTTAAAACTTAACTTTTAAGTATCTTCCTACTTTCTTTTGTTAATTTCACAATTTTGAGTTTTCTCCCTTACTGCTATAACACCCAGTTTGAGAATTGTGGAACCAGACTGTGTAGCAAAAATTTTTTACTTATTAAGTGCCAACAGCAATAGTTTAAACCCTAGTAACTCTACTGAAATATCACTTTTTTACAAATTAAAACAATATGAACTAAAAAAAAAAATCTAAAATGGTTTCTTTTTTGTTGTAAGCAATTTATCTTTTGCTTAGGGAAAGTATATTTTTGACAAAATTAGCCAATTTGCTACAGATTTTGTATAGGTATTCTTGGTGCTTTTTCAAGTTCTGGCTCTTTCCCCCCTATTTTAACTTGAATATAGCATGGGTAGGACTTGCTATAAATTTATTTTTTAATTTGTATGTGTAGCTCAGTTAAAAATTTCTCCCAAAATTCATTTATTTTTCATTTAATAATTTATTTTGTTTTTATATATTACTGTTATTTTCTGCTTTTTTTAACACTTAGTTTATTTTTGCCATTTTGGTGACTTTCTTTGGTCACTAAGGACTTTAAATTACATGTTATGCAAATTAATATATAAGCCAACTCCCCCACTTTCACCCCATAACCCCCCCCCCCCAAAATTCCCAGCTTATACACAGAAATATAAAGAATTTTAAATTGTTTAGATGTACAGTAAGAAAAAATGAAGTAGTGTTTATAAATATTTATTCGGACTTCCTCAACATGTCTTGACTTTGTTGACTAAATAGCCATAACTTTTGTTACATGTTAAACCTTGACATTTATTAATCACGATGTTTATAATTAGTTTGCTTAAATTTTTTATTAAAGTAGATTCCCTTGACAGGTTACAAAAATCCATTACAGAGTGCATGCAGCCCACATGCTGGTACTTAGACAGCATTAATATAACAGAAAATTTGTTAAGACAAAATACTATGGTGAGACTTTTGATAGTTTTATGTGAAAAGTCACTATGTTTAAAAATTCTGACCAGAAACATTCTCCAAAAAATACATAGCAAATATTAAAATTAAATAAATACAATAATATATATATATATATATATATATATATATATATATATATATATATATATATATATATATATATATGCAAAACACTAAGAATAATCCTCTCAGAGAATCAGGTGCATTTGTACCTAAGGCAAATCCTGGAATTCTGGGGATCTTACGCTAATCATCTCTGGATTTCTAGCAAATAAAATTAAGAATTTCTCTTAGTTCTTTCTGTTTACTTTAGACACTAATCAAAAGTTACAATAAGTTTTCTTTGACTCTCAAATAAACCCTCAACTGCTGTGATGCTGTATCCTACATACACTCTAAATCTTAAAATTGCAGGTTGAAACTTAGGAAACAACTTTAAAAGCACATTGCAGAAAGGTATTGAATAAAGAAAGGGTCATTTATGATTTTGAGAGGTAGAAATACTTGGACCACTTAACAACACTTAGAATTGAATGTGAACTACGAGGCCAGGATGAAAAGTTCCAGCCTAACAAGGAAAATAAAAAATCTGTTTAAGACTAATTTTATATTTTCATTGTAGTCCCCTTACAAAGATATACGCTTTTCCCAGAGACATTGCAATAATTTGATACTCTCTTTGTAAGAACTTTCATCTAAGGCCTCAAAGTAAGCATTGATTGCTCAGATGACTTCGATATTAGATGAGGATTTCTTTCCATTTCACCCCACCCTCATAAATAACAAACGAGCATACTTGTATCAATAAAAGAATTCAGATACTTTTCTTTGCTTAAAGAAGTAATTCTGGTAATGTTTAAAGAAATCTAAACTTCTTGGTGCTACAGCACACTTGGGGCAGACATAACCTATGGTGCCAATCTCCATTTTCCTGACCAGTTTAAGGAAATTTGGTTTTATTTAAATTATTTAGAGTAAAATACAATGTTTTAAAATGTATTTGGCATATTTTCCTATCTTTAAAAGATTTTATAAAGTTTAATTTGTATAGAAGTGGTTTAATTCTCCCCATCCAAAATGATATATGCTAATATTTGTCTATGCATTCCTCTTAATGTATAAGTTCTTAAACTTTTCTGTTTTACTTTTTCTTCTCACAAACACCCTTAGAGAATTAAAATAAAATTACGATAATAAAAAGATATTTTAGAATATAATTTATAAAGTGTACTATGTAGTACATAACTTCATAGACTACAAACCATTTGTTTTGCATACTGCTTTCCACCAGAGGGGGGTTTGGGACTACTCTGAGCAGTTTTGCGATGACCTTGCTCACTTTTTGCTGGCCAAGTAGGAAACATACTAGGAGAAACAGGTTTAGGCTTTTCATTAAAAAATTCATGAGATTTTGCGTCTTCAGCAGTTATTCTTTTCTGAGGACTGTATGTTAAAAATCTGAAATGATACAAATAAAAGCAGTTAATAAATTGCACAAAATAACTAGGACGTTACAGAGTTCAAAGAAGTTTCTGAATGAGAAAATTAAGAAGCTTTTAAGAACTTTTTAAGGAGTCTTTTTAATTTTTTTTTTTTTACTTTTTAGAGAAAGAAAATTATGGCTGACAGAAATGTATTCAGAATTATAATTTTATGAATGCACTTCCTTCTTCTCACAAAAATTTTTTTCCTTGCAGGAGAATATTTTAATGGTCAATTTATCCAAACACTGAAGTACTTAATCATCAGATAATGCCTGTTTTTCTAAAAGCATTATCTAAAATATGAAAAATAGGGTTTCTTTCCCAGGAAACCAAGAAATTAAGATTTTCACTTTTCATACTCTTTGAACAAATATGCAGATAAACAAAATTATAAACTACAGTAAAATTATATAAATAAGTCTTAAAAAACATTATTTAATTCTATTGGAATGAAAGTTGTAGATAAACCAGAGAGAAAATGTTGATTTTGACTTATTGGCTTATTTCAAAATAATATTTTTTGAAAAGCAACTCAAAAATAAGGTTCTATGCTGTTGAATTAACAAAAGCTTGAGTAACAAAGTGAAGCAAAAATCATAGTTATTTGATGCAACAGTAAATCAGCACTTTTTTTTTTTAAATTTTAAGTATTTTAGGGGAATAGCTGTTATATTCCTGGGAAGGAGAAAAGAGCAGAAAATGTAAAAACCTATAGAAACCACAACAACAAATCCATACACATTTGCAGTTAAATTTCTTCTCATAGTCATTTTGTAAAGTTTTATAAAAGCTCCAGTTGACAGATGGACTATTCACTGATACCCAAAGAAGCTTAGAAAGAGTAAATAATTTGACCTTTTCATAAAATTTCATTAAAATATCTTCTGAAAAAGAATATTTTAATAAGACAAAATCTTGTTGAAATTTCAATTTTGTCATACCTCAGATAATAATCTCTTGGTGATATAACTTATTCAGCTTTAACTCACTTTTAGTAACTTATTTCAAATTAGGCTGCTGTCAAAAACCATTAATTTGTTCATAATTATTAAAGATAAAAATGAAAATTAAGGGCTTTAGGCACTCTTGAAGACTTATCTTAATTCAATTTTAAGGGGGCAAGGAACCTTCAAAATGGCAAAATTAAAATATGAAATAATTTTTTTGTTCAGAAAAAAATCAAGTTAGATTTGCATTTTATTATCAAAAAACACTTTTTTAAATAACATTATTTTTTTAATTGCACTGAAAGTTCTTTTTTGTTATACATTCTTATTTTATACATAAAAAATACTTTTCTGTTTGACAATTTTTGTATTGAATTAGTAATTTCAAAATGTTTCAGATGCACTACTTTTACATATTTCTTACTCAAAAATTTTGGAGATTGTCTATTAATTTGTATGTCATAAAACTGGGTATGCAGTTTAAAATTGTAAAACATTTTTTCAAGTTACATAGGATTTTATACAGAGAAAGAACAAAAGAGAATTCCTAAAAATTGTATAAGTTGAAATAATGGTGTTATATGAATAATATTTAGCCTAAGTTAATATCATTACCCAGTTATAAAAATTCAAAAAATAAAAGCACTTGGTTTGTTGGCTGTACATTTGGAGTATTTTTAAAGAATATTGTTGGACAAACTCAATTTTTATCAAATAGTCTCGCACTGTAATAAAAAATTATCTTCTAATAGATTTTAGTGCCTTCTATGATTCATGTAACAGCACTATAAAATTCTCATTATGAGAATGAGAAATCTTTAAAAATTTAAAAACTAAGTTTCAATGTCTCTTGTACCTTTAAGAAGCATACAGACTCTTAATGCTCATACCACTGGGGTAAAAAAAGTTCTACATTGCTAGATTCATACTTCCAATTATGTTTTTAGAATTAATAATATAAATACATTAGCATTAAAAAAATACCTGTTAAGAAGATCAAATCCAAGATTTGTTAAATTATGACCAAATCGACTCCTCAAGTTGTTATAAGGATAATCTGGGAGGTTTATTTTCTTTACCATAGGCAATTCACTATATCCTGGCCATATCTTCTCACTTGGTGTACCAAGATCCTAATACAAAAAATATAAAAATATCTATAAAAAGTCATAGTAAAATCTTGCTACTACTTAAATTGATAAAATTAAACTTTTTACATCACGCTCTTTAGTTTTTACACATAAATTTTCATTGTACTAGTTAAATATTTTGATTATCTTTAAAGTAAACTGATATTTTTTTAGTCCGATTTAAGGAGTAGAAAACTAAACTGTTGGAATAACATGTATTTTTGAAAATCTTACAATTTTGTGCATTGAAAGCTTATTACATTTAGTGTTGTTGATATTATCAAGAAATTATTCTAAATTGGAATCAGCGGCATGTGACAACTGCACGTGAGCATCAGTACCCTAATTCCCTGCCTATAATCTACATTATATGTTAAAAAAAATTTTAATTTTCTTCTAATGAGTATTATACACCACCACATATTATCTGCTGTTAAAAATTATTTTTATAGTAAAAATTTACAAATATCTTTCCTAAAGAATAATAAATGGCAACACCAGCTCATATTTACACAGGAATTTTTTTGCATATGAGGAAATATTATTTGAATTAAAAGAAATACAACAAATTAAATCTTCACTTGCAATTTAATGAGCATATGGGATTAAATTAATATTTTCCATTTTGTATATTTATTTCTATCAAGAAAAACACCTGTTTAATCTGGAATGGCAGCACTTTGCTGCATTCTCCATTTGTGTATTGTTTTCAGTGCAGCAGATGGTGCCATAACTGCCGATTAAAAATTTAACACAGATTGCAAATAACCATGTGAACAAAAATAAAAAAATGCAATTAAAATGATTCTGAATTTTAACATCTTTTAAATTTAAATATACATTTGTAGAAGGACGAGACTCTTATATCAAAAGACGTTTAGAAAATAATTTAGTGTATTTTTCTAGGAACCATTTTTATTTTCTTGCAAAGTTCCACATCACAGAACACAAACAACAAAGAGCACAAAAACACTCTCATAGACCACTAACACTATATTAGAACACACTACATGGCTTTTTAGCACCACCTATCGTAAAAAAGGAGAGGGGAATAATTGTACCCTGGGCACCACTGTAGAAGGACGAGACTCTTATATCAAAAGACGTTTAGAAAATAATTTAGTCTATTTTTCTAGGAACCATTTTTATTTTCTTGCAAAGTTCCACATCACAGAACACAAACAACAAACAGCACAAAAACACTCTCATAGACCACTGACACTATATAAACACACTACAGGGCTTTTTAGCGCCACCTATCGTAAAAAAGGAAAGGGGAATAATTGTACCTGCTACACATTCAAATAATTTATTAGTATCATTATTGTTTTTCAACTAATTTATGTAATTTTTTTTTCCATATGCCTTTCATTTCTGTGACTCACATAAAATTAAAGTGGAAGTTTAATCTGCAAATATATATTTTTCTCTGAAAATATAATGAAATTCACACATCAGGATAATATGCCACTGTAGATCATAGGTGGAGAATTAGGGTAATTTATAATATTTATAAAAAAATAACATATTTTTTAACAGTATTTCAATTAACACTTACTTTGAATATACGATGGAGTTGATCAATTTCAGATTTTCCAGGAAAAAGGGGCTTCATTGTAAGTAGTTCTCCAAATATGCATCCTACAGACCACAAATCAATGGCAGTAGAATATTGCTGGAAAAGTAACGAACATTTTATAGAACAGAAAAGAGTTTCATCAACAAAAAATTTTAGAAAATTAAACTGTCTCTAAAATTTATTATAAAAACTATTTAATTCTATTAAAATTTGCAACTTTAACCTTTTAATTCTGAACTGCTTCTGAAGCAATCTTAGAATAAAGTTGAAACCTAAAACAATGTCCTTAGAATTATCATGGTTGGAGCATCTCTATCCCTATTCAAGCAACACAATTGCAGACCAATATCAAGCCTTATGTTCATCACAGAAAAATTGGTGCTTTCTAGTTGAGAAATTGACAAGGCATAGGGTCTATTTATAGAAAGATTGACAATCCTGTAGATTATACATTAAAATCCCAAACTAACTTCTTATAAGTGACAAATGAACTGTGTACTGATTTTGACAAACCTTCTTTGAATAGACAGCTGACTTAAAACTGGTAAATTTCCCACATTTTAACTTGGCCTATTATAATTTAGATTTAGTCCAGCCTGTCAATAAAAAATCCTACAATGAAACAGAATTGGAGATGGCAACTTTGGCCACTATTGGTAAAAGATTTCTTGAGGCACAATGATTGCATGAATACATAATTCTGCTACTGGTGCTTATAGTAATGCTAATGTGGGTATTTACCCTAGGCACTTTAATCTTAAAGCCAATAGCACTAATAGTCAATAGTACTAATTTATGAAGGTGAAGTGGCTACAGTCTTGGTTATTAACTGAAGTCAGTAAAGAAGACCAGAAAATTGTGATTTTGATTGATTCACAGGCCAGTATTAAAGCATTTTTTAGTTACACTTTGAAAGAACTGGCCTGTTCTTGAATTCTTTGATAGATAGTGGTTGCAGTATCATCATGGAGTCACAGGTAAAAAATTGCTAATAACTCTGGCCAAGACTGGTTCTGTTCTTTCTGAACCAGGAGAGAACAGTTCCAGGAGAGAACCCTTTCAGAAAGAACAGAACTCATCAGGAGGTTCTGTTCTTTCTGAACCAGAACCTCCTGATTGTTACAAATTATTAGAAGAATCATTAATACTAGATTTAGGGTCTATCATCAGAGGAATAAAATTTTTGTAGAAAAGTTCTTAGAACATCAATATAAAAAATGGGGTAATTTATTTTGTTAGAAGTAACAAAATGTGTGTGATATCTGTGCTACTCAGGGTTCATCTAAGTGAGCCCAGCATGAAAAATATATATAAAGCATATATGAAAAAGGTTTTTCTTCACTTATTTTACATAACATGATAATAAAAAAATGTTAATACAACAATTTTTTTCTTACTTTAGCACCTAATAAAAGTTCTGGAGCTCTATACCAAAGGGTAACCACTATTGGAGTGTATGGCTTTAATGGAGAACCATATTCCCGAGCAAGACCAAAATCACCAACCTATTTATGGTTAAAAAAAAAAAAACACATAATTAGAGTTATAAAAATAAAATCTGTCTACAGTCCATGAATTGCAGTAAAAAAAATATTTATTTATACTAACTTATAAAATTGAAAATATATTCATAATGAAATATGGTCAATCTTGTTTGTAGAAAAACCTGATTCATTGAAAACCATTAAGTTAATATAAAACTTTTTTATTGTGGACAAAACTCAGATTTATCGTGGAGTTTTTTCATGTAACTTTTTGAAAAATTTTTTCTTACTTGCTACCAGAGAATTCTGAGCCAAGAAATGACAAGAAGAAACAACATATATTTGTAACTTGGAATATTTAGTGACTAATAACTTAGAAATTACAGAATCATAACTTAAAGATTATGGTAGGATTAATGAAGTAATTGCATCAGTAGTTCCAGCTGAAGAAATTATTGTTGAGCAATAAAATACAAGCTACAAAAATTACAAACTTGCTTGGAATGAAGAAGTGAATATGTAATGTATTCTGTGGCATGAGTGTTGTTGAAGAACAATTACAAAGAAACAAAATTAGAATCCAAATGAAACTGAACAGATTGTACTAATTGTTTGTAAAAAAAAAAAAAAAAAAAAAAAAATAAAGTTCAAAGAAGAAATAAAGTTGCAAATCTGGTTTTCATAAACATTCAAATTTAACAAGCAAATTATGTAAATCGTTAAGTCTTCATTATACAAAAGTTTGATTGTATTACCATACCTCTAGAAAAATGCATAATTGTTTTATGAGAAAATGTGAGAAAAACATTTTGTTCACTACATTTTGCATTGTGTTTAAAATAAAAGTGTTTTTTAAGAAATTCGTGTAACTTGAGATGGTTAAATATATTCTTTTTTCTTTCCTTTTTTTTTTAGAATTACCTTAAGTATCCCTTTATGACTTAAAAGTAGATTAGATGTTTTGAGATCTCTGTGTAATATCCAATTATCATGTAGATGAGCAACAGCACTGAGAAGTTGCAGCATCAAAGTTTTAACTTCACCTAAAATAATAAAAAATAAGAGTTTAAAAACTTGACATTATTGAATACATAATTAAAGTACATTGCAATTTTAGCCTTTAGATTAATAAAATAAATATAATATAAATGACTTAATTTATAAAGCATTATTTCCTACTTTATAATTTACTACTATCATATATAGCAATATTAAAATAAATGAAAAGGGAAAGGCTATAGAATGAAGTACTAACATTTTATTAAAAAATGATTATGCTTTAATTCAAAGATTTATTTTTTTATACAAGACTTTTGTGCCATACGGAATTAATAATGTCAAAGTCAAACTAAGATGGTAGTTTACATGTTAACATTTAAAATAGAATTCTAACACGCAGTGTACAAACTTAAGTGAAATTAAACATTTAAAACAAAATGAAGAACATACATTACAGGGGGTAGTACTGGCTACAAATTATATTTCAGGAGATATTAATTTTTAAAAATAATAACCTCTGTCAGAATTTTGCACAAACACATTTACTTTCCAAACGGTTTAAAGTACAACATACTACATTAAGATTTAATAGCTAATACAAAGTAAAAATAACAGGACAATTTTGAAATGAACAATTTTAGTAATTACAAAAAACTAAATTCAAAAGATTAATGGAGAGGATAAATTCCTAATAAAACATAAACAATATTTCAGATTTAAAAAAATTAAAAAAATAATAAACTACTCACTGGAAGTTTGAA
>JAGEOH010001393.1:0-21747 GCA_032207245.1 Pardosa pseudoannulata
TATCACTCTTTATTATATTTTATAAAAAGCATAGAAAACATGTCAATAAAAAGGAACATAGTTTAATTATTAATTGTACATACAATAGAACAGTTTTGATAACAAAGTACACACTGTAAAGTAAATTAAGTCTAAAAAAATATGTATTAAAAAAGAGTAACATCAGTTAACTTCCTTTAGTTAATTTCAAAAACAGCCATATGGAACTTCTTAAAGGTTCTATATAAGTCTGTAGTTTCATATTTGTATAAAATTTCTTACCTCGATTTGCTTTGGTTGAAGTTGATATACAGGATCAAAATAGGATAAAACTAATATATTTCAGTAACAATGTCGAATATATGCAGGCATACAACGAGCTACACACCACGTTGGAGCCGGTATGCAACTACGACGTGCATCGGCCTCAATGCATGACTCATATTTCGCGGTGGCAACCTACGCGCAGGCCCGGTGATCACGATGGCCCCGGATACACTCGTTGCACCGGACGTGTTACAATGCCGAATTTGGTCTTTATCCGCAGAACTCTGACTATTTCATCTTTACCATGTAGGACCTCCACAACTCGTCCAATTGGCCACTGTAATCGTTTGCATCGTATGCATTTCGAGACTACATGTCGAATCGTTTTTCTGCTTTGTAAATTCCAAAACTTTTCTCGGAGATTGTTCATCAATATTTGGGCTCTAGGATGTTTTGCGGTGGCCATGCGATTGCATCACCACATATCGCAAACCTCAATTCAGCTGCATCCCGGTTGCTTGCAGCTCAAGTAAACTGTGAACTTTCTGTAACGAAACCGTAACGGACATTCGCGAGGCAAAGAACAGGAGCTTCTGCACAGTGAATCGGTACCGCATAGCGTTAAAACAGAAGCGCCTAAAACCTGGGATAAGAAATCCGCAAGTTGAACTTGATTGGACGTTCAAACAGAATGACGTTGTGAATTTTCTAGGGTAACCTTTTATGATCAGCGCAATTTTTAAACGCCATCGCCATTACTACACCTCTTTTTCTCACGTGTTGTAGCTGTAATCACAGATAATAAGATTAAGATGGAATTTAAGTGCGATATTTGTAACGCTGATTTTTATTATAAAAGATATTTAAAAGACCATACAACTCGTGTGCATGGCATTAAGGGTAAAAATGCTGAAAATAAAAGAGGGCAAATAACAATAAAGAGTTACAGCTTTGCACTGTACAATGCCAAGAAGAAAGTTGCCAGGCAAATTTTCTGCATACTTTTCTATAGTTTCTGCACTATCATCAGATAATTCTCCAAAATCTTATATGAAATGAAAAGGATTCACCAGACTGAATGTGCAATAGATAATATACTTCATATCTTTACTGTGATTTTTAACCTATTTTTAAAATTATTTATACTTAATAACTGGTTTTTGAAACAATTAATAAATTTACATTATGTAGGTTTTATGGTTAGCTTTGTTAAGTAAATAATATTATAAACTTTAAATACACATTTTATCATAAATTGTTGATTCTGACTTTAGCAACAAATACAAAATTACTAAGAAATGTACATGATATATTTATTTGAAAGAACAGTGCAGCAAATCTCCAAAATAAGAAATGATCAAAATAAGAATCCTCAATAATTTAATAAGTAAACTCCCAAAATATACAATTATAAATTTCTGAAATATATCAATTAGTCTTGTAACATAATGTGAAGTACATATGAAATTTGTCTATAAATAAAAATTGTAAACTTTGTATGACTTTTCACACTAAACTTGTATTTACTATACTATCAATATTTTGTCTTAAAGTATTTAAAATTAAAATTAAGTAAAATGCCAATATTTATCGCATTGTATTTGATATAAATTTAATTTATTTACTCAGATTATTCTTTCCATTTAACTGGAAAAAAAAGATTTAGTATAAATAATTGCAATAATAAGTAATGTGGAGATTTAAATATTTATTTGAAGTATTTAAATAATCAAGAATTCAAATTCTAAATGCAAAGTATTCAAAATTCTAAATTGCAAGTGATAGTGGATATGGCTGGTTACTCTATTACTTAACCCCATACCTAGCCAATGCCTTTTTTTACTTTATTTCAAGTTAGTCCACTTGTATTTCATTCCTTTTCAATCCCATGCAGCAAGCATTTACATAATTTGCAAGATTGTCCCACTCTTTTTCTGCAGATGGGCATTTTTTATTCAACTGACCAGATAATATGTGCAAAGTTTTTTCAATGTAATAATAATTTCAATCTCTCTTTTTTATAATGGATATTGCTGTTCAAATAAGTAGCTGTTTCAGCAATGCAAGGCTTCAAAGCTAATATTTTTCATTCACGTCGATTTGTTTATTTTCATCTATCTGTACTCTGATTGGTTTAACGCAAACGATTATCGATATTAAAAATCCCGCCCTTCACAACTCCTAGTTGTGGACCGGTTGTGTGTGGACGCTACAAGCGTTCCAGTCAGGATCCAAATTGAGTATCCACACGCAAGTTTCGGAAGTTGTGGACGCAAGTGTTGCAGTCAGGATCCGGCCCTTAAAGTGCGTGACGTCGTCAGGAATGTAAATCGATATATTAATCGATTGTAGTTAAATGTTATCGATTAGAGCATACGAGTGAGCGATTAATCGATTATCTTGTTCTATTACGGTAAATAGCTCTACTGGGGCCAGGTTTAATTCCCACAGCGGCACTATTCTCTTACATGCTTATTCTCTTGAAATACTCAGACTCTTTCCTTGAGTATGCGCTATTTTTAATGTAGAAAAGAATGCAAAAGATTATTTTGTAATACTCATTTTTTTCCACTTGCATAAAAATGCTGTATCTATCCCAAAAATAACTTTGAAAATTAAATTGAGATATATTGATTAAATATCCTTGTTTTAAAGACAGTAAATTGTTTTACATTTTGTGTCATAACTTATTTTCAAAATACAGTGTTCTTAATAAGCACAATCAATAAATTTTCATTTTTTGTGTCAATTACATCACTGTAATATTTTTGTTTTATAAAATTTGCAGTTAAAGATAAATTAATTTCCAAGCATACAAAATTTTAGCCAATATATTTAATAACTTCATTTTAGTTAATTTCATATTTGCACATATTCAATGATATTTAATATTATATGTTCAATATTTCATATTTATACATTATTTTCAAATTAAAATAAATTGCAATTAATAGTTTAATGGTGAAATAACTTTTGCATCTTGTATCTCAAAAGTTGATAACAAGTGTTTAAAACCTTTTTTAAAAAGAGAAAATACACAATTTTATAAGTAAATAAATCACATAAAGAAATCGAGCCAAAAAAAAAATACTTTTATCAGATACTGCTCTTCTATATTTGAAGCAGCACTGAACAAATACTCATTTAGCTTGTTATTGCTAACTTAAAAGCTATATATATTGCCAATAAACTATAGAAATAAATTTTAAATTAGAAGGGTAAATATTATACAGTTTACTTTGAATATAAAATTAATATATTTGCAACATAAAATGAAATATTTCATTGACAAAATAGACATTAAGTTTCATGATTTATCTATTATAAATATTATAAGGAAATTTAATTTCATATAAATTTTACTCAACTGCATAAAACAGAATGCACTAAAGCAAATAACCATATCTGCTAATTTTAACAAATGATGCATTTTGCATACATTCATATTAATATTTATGGTCAAAGGAAGAATTAACATTTAAAATGGAATCTTTACCAACTTCCTCAATTTTAATTTTTTTATATGCCGCAGACGAGTAAGATGATCCTACTCTTGATTTCACCTGCTTTCTTTTTAAGCTATACAACTTTCGTTGAGTCACTATTTTTTTATTCAATTGCTTTCTGCTTACTAATTTCTCCTCCATTCATCAAAAGGAGCATTTTATCAATATAATTTTCTATTTTATGTTCTGTTTCAGAACTAAATGAGGAAGCTGTGGCAAATTCTAAAGCTTTTTGAAGTTTTACCTTAATACTTTCACTTGGCAAGTTTCTACTTAGTGCATTTAATTCTTTATACTTATTTAGGTTATTTTCCACTGAAACAGGTGATATTGATGGCAATAAAGATTTAAAAGGGAACATTGACAAAGTTGCATGAATATGCTTGCACATATTCCCTTTTACAATTGCATCAAAGCAATCACAGGAATATTCATGTATACAAACTCTACAACAATTGCAAACTATGCTACAATTAATGCAAGTTTTAGGATTCCTTTTAATAATGTGAAATATATCATCACTGCTTGATTTCACTTGCCACTCTAAATCATTTTTAACACACTTAATATCCATTAAAGGAATATTTTTACTTGCACGATGTCTGATATGACTCGTGTTTATTTTCGAATTTCTCATACCTTTAATTCCTTTAACAAATCTATCAAACCACTTATCCCGCACAAGTTCTATTAGAGAGGAAATACATTTATCTAATCTTTTATTTTTTGTTCCATTAAAGTAAACATATTTAATGACCCTGTGCAAGGCTTCTAAGTGGTTATTTGTTGTAATTCCTTTGGCATTTTTCCTATAACAATATGCCCACAAATATGATCGATTTCCATAAGTTGATGCAAAATACATACCAAAGTTTTTTGAGCAATCATCATTAAGTAGTCTTTTTATCAAGTCATCAAGAAGTAACTTATGAGTATTTTCATCAAGTTCTTCCATGACCATTTTACAAATTTTGAAAACCTCATTTTTTATAGTATTATCAGCTGCAATTTTTGATAAGTTATTTTTCCAGCTGCGCAGAACATGCCAAGTACACAAGAAATGATTTTGGGGCAGACCCATTGTATTTTCCCAAGCTTTAATATAAACCTTTATTTCATCAGACATTAAAATATTTAAATCAATTTGGCCAGCAGCTGTCTTTATACTAGAAAAAAAACACTTCCATAGTTGCTACGTTAATGTGGCTGCTTAAGCAAAAAGCCACAGGAAAACCTGTATTAAACTCATCAATGCATAATATTGTTGTCAATTGAATATCATAAATATTAGTACCATGAGTACTATCTATGCATAAAATATCTGACCCATATTTTTTCAGTATTTGCTTTTGGGCAGCTGTCATAACAACAAGACAAAAGTCTTCAGTTGGCAAATTCAGATTATCTTGTCCCTGCAGCTTATAAAAAAGTACTGGGTTAGAATCTTTTGTTGCCATAAGATTGACCCAGGTATCTATGCTCACTGCATCATTTGCATGCAATGGTTGATTAAGATCCCGCGACACCCGAATATTCTTAACATCCTGTTGTGTTACTAAAATATCCCTGGAAAATTTGGACATATTATCCCGAATAGAAGTTACTATTTTTTTGGATTCAACGCCATCTATCAATTTACCTAAATATGAAAACATCAAAGTCATCTTTCAATCAGTAACATTTGAAGATAAACTGATATCACAAATATATGCATTGCTTACAAATTAACATCATTCATTAAAATATGATTATAAAATTATAATATTAATATTAAATATATATTACATACAAAATATACTTTATACTAATTTCTAAATAAATCATGTGTATGTATACACATACAAGCAGTTATAGGAACATATATAGTTTCCATTAAAATTAAATAAAAATATTAAGTTTAAAATGACTATCTTAAATATTCAACTCAACAACTAGAAAATTTAAACATCCATTTTATAATATAAAAGCTATATATAATAAAAATTAATTGAATTAAAAAATTACCTGCTATCTCATTCTTTAGGTTTTTTGAGATATGTAAATGCTGTAAGTCATTTGAATGGCCAACATGTGTAAATATATAATTTACTTTGATGCCATCCTTTTCTAACACATGAATTTCAGCTGGACAATTTAAACCCATTTTACATGTCCCTTGGGATTTTGGAGCACGAAGTCCTTTGGCCTTGCTTGTATAAATTCCTGAACGATGACAGCTAAATAGAGTCTTTTTCCCATCTTTGGTATTGTATGTCCTTGATTTTACAAACGATACACCTGCAGTAATTTCTTCAGTAGCTTTCCAGTTTTCAAATTCTAAATAATAATGAAAAAATGACTTAGTATTTTAAAATTATATTTATCAACTATTTTAAAACATTTATAATTTTGTGACATAGAAACACTTTGAAAAGAAATAAGTTATAATTGATTATTACATAAAAGTATTTTCTAACAACATGCTTTATTTTGAAAATAATACAGTAAATAAAGAAAGAAAATGAAAATTTCGTTTTGCAACGTTGGCGAAGCATCTATTTGTTGTTAGGCTGTCTGTTGTATCTACTTATAAAAAACACAAGAAAATGAATTAAATGTTAGGCTTTTACTTTCAATAATTACATTATGATCTGTTTTAATGTGTAATCTCAAAGCAGCAGATGTTGATAACCTTAGACAATTATTATTTACTGGACAGATAAATAAACCTACAAGATTTACTGGTTGTTTATGAACTTGACGAACGTGCTGATATAAAATCTTATTAGATTTTAAAGATTTGTCACAAAACGAACATAAGGGCATTTTGAAACCGTATAGTTTATCCCTGCAATACAAAAATTTTAAATATAGTTCCAAATTATATATGGTTTGAAAAATTAAATATGATCACGAAAGCATGAATTAAATTAGACACAAGAATAACATCACTAAGGGCCGATCCCACCAAAGTCGTTTAAGGCTCCGCTTAGTTAATCCTAAACGGAAATATAAACTGAGTTTAGGAACGGTCCTGTCTCACCAATGAAATTGCGGCCCCGTTTAGCTTAACGGAGATTTTCTGGTCTGATCGGTTGCTCACGTCGAATTTTTAAGGGTATTTGGGTGCGCATATAGGTTTACGCATATTTTCTCATATGTTTACATTTGAGAGTGTACTTAATATCGTTAGGGTTCGGTAGTAAATTTCAATAACAAAATAGTTGTAATAGGAATTTTAATTGATAAATGTTTTAATATATCTATAAAGTTTTATTTATAAGCTATTTGTATTTATCGAAGTGATAAATGATGTTATATTATTGATATTAATATTATCTAAGCCGTTTTATTTATTGATATTTTAAATTTATCTGCAAATATTATTTTAGCTTTTTGATAAATGCAAAATGTATAGATATTTTGGTTGCTTTTTCAAACTTCTGTTTATTTTTAATTTTTATTACATATCTTAGCACTAGCGACAAAGAGATAGTTAATTTTTCTCACTGTAAAGAAATAATAAAAAATATGTAGTATAGCCACTTATATTAGAAAAAAAAAAACTTAATAAAAAAAGAAAACCTGATGCATATCTCTTAGAATAAACGAACATGTTTGGGAAGAATCATCTAATTATTATAATGATGAAAGAATTGTACCAAGAACACCAGCAATTTTAAAAACATTCTGAGAAAATATGAAAAAACAATATTTTCAGTAAGAACAGTAAATATTTTCAAAACTAAGTTATTGCTCCTTAAACATATAATAAGTCATATTTTTTAGTTTTTTTACAATTATACAAGGTTCTTATATTTTTTTAGAATTTTTTACTTGCATTATAAGTATGTTATTAAAAGTATTAATGATATAATTCATAGAAATTAGTAGAAAAATCATGAATTATCACTCAGGGAATTTATCTTAATTATTTATCTATTATTAATTCAGTACCTAATATATTAATCTGTAATTACAATAGTTTAGTGAATTACGTTATTGAATACCAATTTTTTAAGGGAGAATACCACGATGGAACTAATAGTTTTCGTTACATATCCACAAACCTACTTTAATGAAATTCTCATTCTGAACTGTAAATTAAATTTTGTTACTCAGTCTGCTGTATAACAGTCTATCAAGAAAATAATTTGTCTCTTGAATAATTTTTAACACTAGGATAAATATAATTTTTTTATACTTCTATTTTGAGTCTACGAAATATATTTCATCACTTATTCTATATATAGCCTTTCAGATTTAATTTTTAATTGCTATTTGGGAAGTAATTTTTAGTAGGTTTTTTTCTTTGCTAAAATTATGTAAATGATTACTTTACTAGAAAGTGATTGATAACAAATTACATAAGTTTTCTATTATTCAGAAAGTGTGAGTTTGAGGGAGGTTTCCAGTAATATGTTCTGATACATAAGTTACTTGATTATGCTAAATTATATCATGTAAAAGATTGAGAAAGTACCAAGGTTTTGTTACTCCTTTGTAACATAAAAACATTCTTATGTACCAAAGTGAAATATTTGAATATGTTTATGTTACATATTGAAATATTTTACAAAGGTTTTACATTTAACATAAAAACATTTAACATAAAACATTTAATATTTCATTCTGAAATATTCACTATAACTAAGAATTTGTTACAAAATTCCTATTTTACAAAATTGTTAATCAAAAAATAATTTTATATATGAATTTTTATAATTTTGTTTTCAATTTCTATTTTTAAAGATAAAATTATCTTCTATTTGATAAAGCGAAAGACATTCTGAGTTTATCTTTTGATAGCTTTCATCATCAATATGATTCAGATAAATTTTTAAACTTTGAGTTCTTTTTTATTATAATTTATATTTTAAATTTAGATAGGCATAACATAGGGAATAAAAGAATTGAATTATCCCATTCTAAAGATCATTATAAAAATCTAAAATTGCAAAAACATTTTGACTTGTTTATATTTTAGAGAGCAGGTATTAATTTAAAAGTAAGTCAACTTATAAACAAAAATTGCCTTTTTATCTTAAATAGTAATTTTGGTTCTAAAAAGTCAATTATAACAAAATTCATTGTTCAAATTTGTGATCAAACTTTATAATTTAATGAAATTTATTTGCTTATTGTATTTTTCTATTTTGTATGATTCTGATTACTTGACACAAAATAAGTAAATACCTATTGATCAAAATTAACCAGTTTTTCATATAGATTTATAATAATTTTTAGCAAAGATTTTTTTTCTGTCTTGTTCATCACATATGATATATACATCTAATGCTTAATACACTTGTATAATCACATGTGATACTCAGTGATATAAAATATATAAAAGTTTGTACATAAAACATAGTTCATTGTGTATCACATTTGATATGCAAGTGTATAAATCATTAAATATCCATATCATATGTGATATACTGGAAAAGCAAAGAGATTTTGATTTGTAAATTTATATACAGGGTACTTTACACTTAGATATTCACTTTGGTTATAGTTCAGGGCTCTTTGATCTACTTTCTTTGCTACTCAATTGGAATTGAAACTGGGATTTCCTGCTTAAAGTCAATTCCAAATTATTACAAGCATCCCTAATGTTTGTAATAATTTGACTATCAAGACATGTCAATAAGATGTGACAAGTAAGTTTGTAATTTTTATATTAATGTGTCAAATGTTTTGTGTTGTGAAGAAAATATGTTCTCAAAGAAATAACAGGCAAGGAAATATTCTATCGAACAATTAGACCATATAATAAAGGATTCGATGGCATGCGATGGAATCTCTAATATAACAGCAAAATCTTCACCCCTCAAGGGGTAATCGCAAAAATATGTGGCATATCAGCTATCAAGAGTGACAGGAAAGTGAGTGGCAAAAAGGAAAACCCTAATTATATTTAATACTTTATGAAATCTAAACTTTTTTCACAGGAAAAACATCACAGGATTTTAAATGTGGGATTCAAGCCCATAAACTACCTGGAATACAAGCTACCTGGTGTCAATGCTAACCATTCAAGATCATAGTCAACAATCAAGGGTTAAAGTTGTTGAATAAATTAACAGTAGTTCAAGTTTTATTACTTTACTTATCAGGAAAATTAATCTCAACTAGAAGATTCTGACTAAAATTAATGATATCCGGTCAAAATTAAATTGGCAAATGGTTAAAATTTTGTTTTCTTATTGAAATCTGTTTAGTAATTAAATTATAACTAGAAAATATTGATTGAATTATCGTTGTATGTTAAAAATATTTTAAATTGTTAGCTAACCAATTTATCTTTTTATTGCAATGAATAGAAACTAAAGCATGTACTCATCAGTAAACCTTTATATAAAATAGATTTCCTCTGATTAAATAAAACACATATATATATATATATATATATATATATATATATGATGGTTCACTTACATATTTTTTGGAACAACATAAGGCAAAATACTTAATCCTTACAAATTGGTAGTTATTAACAGTAAAATCCCTGTGATACTTGTCTGTTAAAAATATTTAAATTAAATTTACAATGACTTTGCTTTGATATGTTTGATTTAATAAAATTCAAACAAAATGTCAATAAAATTCTTTTAACATTTTTAAGAAGTGCCAAAAGATTTTGATTTGTTTAAAAATAAACTACTTTAGCGAATATCATCTTGCATTTATTTTCACTATAATTATCTTTATTAATGCATTTTAGCACTGTACTATTTATTAAAAATGGCATAGTTATACATCAATGAAATAAAAGCATTTAAATATGAAATAAATTAATATATTTTAAGTTATATATTAATTTTTAAAAAACTGCATATTATCTGATGTATATACAATAAATATAGATGAAAGGTTTTTCCCATGAAACTTAACCATATAAAAATTACAACTGAAAAGGAATCCAAATAGATTAGATTATAAAAATAAACCTAACCTATTCAAACACCCATTCAGTGATTTTTACTAACCATTTTTTTTTTTTTAAATCCAAGTTTAGGGACCCATCAGCATTTTATATTTGATTTTTGGAAATGATCTCCATACATCCAGTTTGTAAACATAATTTTCTGTTTTAGGAAATAAGGTAAAGGTAAATAAAAATTACTTGGTTACTCATTAATCACATGGTTCACATTAATCAATTTATTAAAAATTACAGATAACATGATTAAATAATTTTAAAACCATATAATATTTTAACAATTTAAAAACCAGAAAAATATCACAGGCTAACATTATGGCAAGAACTTTATGTAATATAGTATAGGGATTTGGTATGTTCCCCTAAACTTGGATTCAACTTTTCTTTCACACATAAGCAACATGTATTTAAAAAAACAAAAAAGATATAAGAAAAAATGAATTTGAAATTACATATGAAGTAAAGAATCATTGAAGTGAATATTATTCTAATAAATATCTATTTAGTAACATCACAGACATAAAAATAAATGTTGAATTTTCTGAAATCTAAATAAACGCACAAATTTAATGTACAACAAAAGCTACAATTTTATCAAGAAATTACATATTAGTTATTAAGCAAAACTCTACATTTCATAATTAAATTCAGTTAGTGATAACAGAAATTCAAGGCAAAATATAGTATATAAATAAATATTAAAGGAATAAAATAAATTTTCTTAGTAATGAATGTTTGAGTCATTATAAAAACAATGTAAAGAGAATAAGATAATTTCTACAAATTCAATGAAAATGTATTTAGAGTGACAAATAAAAGTACGCATACATATATACAGAATGAAAATGTTCAAGACATCAAAATTATTAAATTTTAAAAAAGCTCCGCAACTTCCATATATTATATACATAAACATTAATATTGTATATAATAAAGATGACTATAATAAACTAGCACATGACAGGCTTTATTTAAAATAAATCAAACATCAAATAAATTTGGATAAAAGATAGAAGCAGAAAATGATAACATATAGAGTTGAAGAAACTAATTCCAAAATACTTTGGTAGATTATTTCTACTCAGTAATAATATTTGATTATAATGATTTAACACTGGTACAACATAACCAAAATATGAATCAGATACTCATATTATCAGTCTTATTATTCGAAAATTATCTACATCTCACAAATTATTCAGCTATATTGATATAAAGAAATTGTTAGGAAAAAACCCACTATGAATTATAATTTGATTTCTCTATCCCTTAAAAAAAGTGTGTGCATATTTGATGGTACACAGATACATATATTACATACACATGAATTTGTGTTGTTGTGAAATAAAATTAATACAATGAAAACACCACCTACTTTTTAACTGCACATACAATGCAATTTATGCATTTCACAATACAAATTAGCAATGTAACACAAAGAGCTAAAGACAAATAATATTTTGCGATAAATTGACTGTCTAGTAAATGAGTATTTACACAATTTAGATAGCGAAAATAAGCAGATTACCTGTTTGATAAATATTCAATATTTTGTAAAATGTCAACTGAGTTTTTACTCACCTTGATAGATAAGTACTGAATTCTTAATTGAATATTATATACTGTAAAATATTTTCAAATGTTTATAAAACACATAAAAGAAAAAAAAATATAGGGTAAATTTGATGCATAATTTAAATTAAGTAATTGTACTTGATATAATTATTAAATACAAGTGCAACAGCATACACAAATATTATTAGACAAATTTCTATATATCTCCCAAATTGTGTACTTGTATAAATTTAGATTAAAAGAAAGAACACAAATTCATGAGGATAAAATTAAAGCGATCTGTATGCTTACTGTTGAGTAAATGATTGTTTACCCAATTTAAGAAACAAAAATAATACGCTAAATACCTGTCAGATGGATATTGAATGATATCCTCAATCTCCTGTACAATATTGAATGCTGACACTTTATTCACCCTGAACCTTTTTTTAAATTCACTTTCATCAAATAATTCCAAGAAATTCTTTCTCACGAAAGTTATGCGCGTATTTCTAAAATCATCCTTATCAGAATCGGAAAATAACACTTGATGCATCAAATCCGCCATGTTGAAATAGAGCTTAAACTCAGTTTAGAAACGCTAACGGCCCGAATTTGGCCAGTTAGGATTAAGCGCCGCTAAACGGAAATCTAAACTCGGTTTAGGTTGGTGGGACGCAATTTTCTGTTTAAACGAGTTTAACCGCTAAACGAGATTGGTGGGACCGGCCCTCAATACAGCTATTACTGAGAAAGAACTTGAGGCTGAATTTGACGAATCTGAAATTTATATTGATCGGTGGCGTAATTTTGAACAGAAATTTAGAAAGCTGTCCGTGGCTGAGAAAGATGATTCGACGTCTTCCGTGTCTTCTTCTAATGTTGATGTGTCTCAGAAAAATACTTTATTACGTTATCCTAAAATTCAGCTTCCCTCATTCAATGGTGATATCAGAAACTGGTTAGGTTTTTGGGGACAGTTTCAGAAGATTGATAAAGATCCCAGTTTAGATATGCATGATAAATTTTCGTATCTTTCACAAGCCATGGTTAGAGGAAGTGTTGCTGACGAATTAATTAGAAGTTTTCCCCCCGGTGGTGACAGTTATGAAAAAGCTATAAATCAATTAAAGAGTCGTTTTGGTAAAGATGAGTTATTGATTCAA
Organism: Pardosa pseudoannulata; assembly: GCA_032207245.1. Taxonomy (NCBI): domain Eukaryota; kingdom Metazoa; phylum Arthropoda; class Arachnida; order Araneae; family Lycosidae; genus Pardosa; species Pardosa pseudoannulata. The sequence goes on from JAGEOH010001393.1 coordinate 13,395, forward strand.
GTTTATGTGAGAGACTTGCTTGCCTTGGTTCTTCAAAAGGAGAAGAACAAGAATTCACTGAGAGTATTGTACGACTTGTTAGAGACTAAATTAAGAGCATTAGAAATTTTAGGTGTAACGCGAGACAAATATGCTTCTATGATATTCCCTTTAATTGAATCTTCTTTACCTGAAGATACTCTGAGAGCCTGGGAACGCTATAGATCTAATAATCGAAGATTTCGAGAAGATTCTGTGAATAATGATCAGAATTTAACAATTGTTGAAAAAAGTGATCTTAACTCTATTTTAGATTTTTTACAAGACGAAGTTGAGGCAGAAGAACGAATACTTTTGGCTTCCCAATCTTTCGATTCTTCAAAATCAAGACAAACTGTGAAAAGAGAAAATAAATCATACGGTGACAAAAACGTTAATAATAAATGGAGATTTGGAAATACTTCTCAAGTACCGACAGCTGCTGACCTTTTCACTTCTGCACACAGGCAGAGACCATGCATATTTTGCTCTAACTTTCACAATTCTGCTGATTGCCTAAAAGTTAGGAAATTACCACTTAAAGAGAGAGAAATACTTGTGGAAAGATCCCATTGCTGTTTTCTATGCCTCAGATCAGGACATCAGGTTCGTCAGTGTAATGTGAAAGCTGGATGTTTGAGCTGTGGGAAAAGACACCACATTTTACTGTGCAGAAATATGCAGTCAAAATCTTCCTCTTCTGATAAAGTTGTTGCCTCAGAAGAAAAATCTGAGAAAGATACGGCCCTGGCAAACATTTCTAAGTCGCCCAATGTGATGTTACAAACTTTAATGGTCATTATTAGAGGAAATGGAAAGAGACGTAGAGCAAGAGCCATAATTGATTCTGCGTCACAACGTTCCTATATATTAAAAGACACAGCCAGAGATATGAATTATGAAGTTGACGGTTTTGAGTATCTTCAACATGCCCTTTTTGGAGGCAATAATACAGGTGTGTGTAAGCACGATGTATTCAAACTGTTTTTAACAAGTGTTAATGGAGACTATAATTGTAACTTCAAAGTGTTAAGTCAGCCTGTAATATGTGAGACGAAGCCACCTACAACTCATGAGTTTTGTGATCAAGAACTTTCAGATTTCAGCGTTGATGTTGATGATGATCATCGAGCCCCAATCGAGATTCTGATAGGAGCCGATGTTGCTGGAAAGCTGATGACTGGTGGATACAAGCTTCTTCCTAGTGGTCTTGCTGCAATAGAAACGAGATTAGGATGGACCATTATGGGTCGTACACCAACCGTGACTTCCAGTGAATGTTTAATGTTGATTTCCATGACAAACCAAGATGTAACTATTGCAGATTTGTGGACTTTGGATAGTTTAGGCATAACGGATCCTTCAGAGAATAAATCAAAGCAAGAGCTCCAAGAAGCTGCTAAAACACATTTTTTAAATACAGTAAAAGTGGAAGAAGAGCGTTTTATGGTAAATCTGCCCTGGCTAGAAAATCACCGTGCACTTCCAGATAATTATGAGTTATCACTCAAGAGACTTCATTCTACATTGAAAAAATTGGAAGCTGATGGCCTCTATCAAGCCTACGAAAAAGTGTTCGCAGAATGGTTGAAGGAGGGTGTCATTGAAGAGGTACCAGCAGCTGAGAGAAACATGCCATGTCATTACCTTCCTCATAGACATGTGGTCAAGGAAAACAGCACGACTCGAATCCGTCCAGTATTTGATGCCTCGGCTAAGATAAAGAGATCGCCCAGTCTGAATGAATGTTTGGAAAAAGGTCCTAATCTCATGGAACTTATCCCCACAGTACTTACAAAATTTAGATTAGGAAAAATCGGAGTGATAGCAGATATAAAAAAGGCCTTCCTACAAATCAGTATTTCTCCGAATGACAAGAACTTTCTTAGATTCCTGTGGATGAATGTGGACAAAGAGTTGAAGGTTTATCGCCACTGTAGAGTGGTCTTCGGTGTCACAAGTAGCCCTTTTTTACTGGGGGCAGTAATTCAATATCATTTGCAAACTGTTTTGGAAGAATCTGTCTATCCAAAAGAAATAATAGAGAAATTAATTGATAGCTTTTATGTGGATAACTGCGTCACGAGTGTTGAGACTGAATCTGAGTTGCAAAGTTTTATTGATGTAGCCACGAGTGTTATGGCTAAGAGAAAATTTGATTTGAGAGGGTGGGAACATTCTAATTCTACTAAACCTTTCACCGCACCTACAAATGTTCTTGGACTCTTATGGGATAAATATTCTGATACTTTGAGAATCAACCTATCAAGTTTTAAAAACTTTGATGAGAAAGTAACCAAAAGGATCATCTTGGCCTCTGCACACAAGATTTTTGATCCGTTAGGTGTTACTTGCCCAGTGGCTTTATTTCCAAAGCTTATCTTACAGCGTTTGTGGAAGGAAAATATGAGCTGGGACCAAGAAGTAGATTTAGAAACGAAGAAGATGTACCAAAAATGGCGAAGAGACGTGATTTTCTTGTCCACAATTGAGATCCCAAGATGGATCAGATTAGGAAGTGAAGGCCAGAGACATTCATTGCACGTGTTTTGTGATGCTAGTCGGTCCGCTTACGCAACTGTTGTTTTTTCTTAGAGTTGAGAGAGAAAATTCAGTACATATACAGCTTATTCAAGCTAAAGCAAGAGTCTCCCCTTGTGGAAGAAAAGAAACTACAGTTGCCCGTTTAGAACTTCTCGGTGCTACTATAGCTGCTCGTCTTTTTTCAAATATTGTGAAGGATCTTCCTGTAGAAAATGTATACTGTTGGACAGACTCCACTACAGTTCTTGCATGGTTGAGGAGAGATGATACATGGGGAGTCTTTGTCCAGAATAGAGTGGAAGAAATATTGAGATTGACCCCTAAAGATGCCTGGAGATTTGTTCCTGGTATAATGAATCCCGCTGACCTTCCAAGTAGAGGTTGCTCTGCTCGGCAATTGTCTGAATCAAGATGGTGGGAGGGTCCTGAGTGGTTGTATTCTCCATCTCATTTATGGCCTATGGTTGAAGATGCCACCCAAGAAGAGGAAGTAAATAGTGAAAAGAAAAAGAGAGTAGTGTCGTCCATGTTAACTGTTGAAGTCAGTACACTGTTAAGTTCTCGTACAAACAATTATAAGAAAATAGTGAATATTGTAACTTGGGTTAAGAGATTTATTTACAACTGTCGAAATCGACCAAAGAAGGTGGGAGAACTTACTGTTGAAGATATAGAAGAAGCAGAGAAGACAATTATATATTTGATACAGCAAGAATATTTCACGAGTAATAATAATGATAAGAGACTTTGCAAACTTTATTCCTTGATGAAAGAATTATTCGGTTAAAAACCACGGTGTTAAGAAGAGAAGATTTAACTGAGTTTAGAATGCCTGCAATTTTACCAGGAGATCATCCAATTGTTAAAGCTCTTGTGTTAGAGGAACACAAAAAAAAAGGGGCATGCTGGTGTATCACATACATTGAATTCTTTGAGAGAAAGATTTTGGATTCTTTGTGGTAGAAGGACAGTGAAATCTGTAATTAGATCTTGTATTATTTGTAAAAGATATGCTGCAAAGAATAACAAGCCTCCAACTGCTCCGCCACCTGCAGATCGTGTACAAGACTCAAACGTATTCCAAGTTATAGGAGTTGATTTTGCCGGACCAGTTATTTTACGAGATAATTCAAAGTCTTGGATTTGCTTATTCACATGTGCAGTATATCGTGCTGTTCATCTCGAGTTAGTTACATCACTATCGACTGAGACATTTCTTTTGGCTTTTCACCGTTTTGTTGCTCGCAGAGGAAAACCATCAATAGTGTACAGTGATAATGGTACAAACTTCACAGGATCTGCCAACATTTTTGCATCTATTGACTTTGATAAGATATTTACACAAGCCAAAGAACAGAGAATAATTTGGAAATTTATTCCACCCGCAGCACCCTGGTGGGGAGGATGGTGGGAGCGACTGGTAGGCATGATGAAGAATGTTTTGAAAAAGACTTTAGGGAAAGCAAGTTTAAATAATGAGGAAATGATCACAGTATTGTGTAATTGTGAAGCAATTTTAAACGATAGACCCTTGACTTCTGTAACGTCTGACCCAGATCTCAGTGCTCTAACACCTGCTGATTTTCTGAGAGAAATCAAAAACACTACTATACCAGATATCGGAACTAATACTGATCCAAATTTTTTACGTCGCAGGTTACGTTATATTCAGTCTATTCGAGAAGCATTTCGAGCAAGGTTTCGACAAGAGTACTTGGGAGCACTTTACACGAAGAAAATAAATAACAAATTTTCTCCTTTAAAAGAAGGAGATATAGTGCTTATTGGAGACGATGATAAGAAGAAGCAATCTTGGCCTCTTGGTCGAATAGTCGAGGTATTTCCAGGTGCTGATAGCATCATTCGTCGAGTCAAAGTAAGGACACAAAATGGAGAATTTTACAGAGCAGCTCAAAAGATATATCCTTTAGAACTCTCGTCAAGTGAAACAATTGAAAATGAATTGTGTTCAGTGAAAAAGAAGATTAAGCGAGTATGTGTGACTCCTGGAGACAAAGAAGATATTGGTGAACTGAAGGCCATACCTAAAAATCAAGTGACCCGCCATGGACGTTCGACTAAGAAACCAGACAAACTAGACTTGTGACTCTAAAAATTCCTGCTTTTCTTAAAATTTTATTTTTTAATGAAGTGTATGTTTAAAGTAATTTGTGGTGTTGTAATATTTGATGTGTTCAAGGTTTTTTTTATTTTCAGTCATATGTTAAAAATTAAGTGTTAATTGATTTATGTATGTTTTGGACTTAAGATGTGAAATCTCTCATCTTAAATTGCTCTAAATTTATTTTTTATTTCTTGAAAATTTTTTAAGTCGATTTTTTCTGTGCATTTTTAATTATTGTAATTTTGAAAGATGTAAATGCTTGAAAGCTAAAAACTATTAAGCTTTTTGATTTTTTAAAATTAATATTTGAATTTATTTTTAAAGAAAAATAAATTAATTAAAAATAGTATAAAAAAAAAATTATAAAATAAAAAAATAAATGAAAGAAAGTTTCGTTCTGAGTTATAATTATTATGTTTGAAATTTTAAAGAAATATATATGAAAGAATTATTATTTTTCGGAACAGCAACACTGGGAGACATTAAAGTGAAAATCAAAAATCGGATCGAAATCGGAAGATTGTTACAGTAGTAATGTACAGTTATTCAAGGATTTGATGGAAGTCATTTAGAACCAAAATTTGTAAAATATGGATAAAAATGTTCGAACACTTGAATCACAGCTTCTTGAAGATTATGCTGATATATTTCAAACAAAATAGGTACAGTTCGAAGTTTTGAGGCGGTCATCAGATTACATGATAACGCAAAACCAGTAATCTGTAAGGCTCGATCTGTTCCATATGCGCTTAAGCCTGCTGCCGATAAAGAAATTGATCGTTTGATAGAAAATGGCACTTTAGAAAGTGTTAATATTAACGAGCAAACCGTACAATGGGCGTCACCAGTTGTTTACGTAACAAAGAAAAACGGTCAAATTAGATTATGTGGCGATTTTAAATCCACGATAAACAAACATATGATAACAGAACAATATCCGTATCCAACATTCGAAGACATTGTTTCTAAATTAAATGGTTGCACAATTTTTAGTGTAATTGATTTAAAGGATGCATTTTTGCAAGTTAAAGTTAGTGAAGAATCTCGAAAATATTTAGTAATTGCTACACATAGAGGATATTATCGCTTTTGTCGAATGCCTTTTGGCATATCAGCAGCACCCATAATATTTCAAAAATTGATGGACCAGTTTCTTATTGGAATCGAAGGTGTTACATGGTTTCAAGATGACATTGCAGTCGGAGGTCGAAATATACAAGAACATGCTCAACGACTTCGACAGGTATTTGAAATTTTTCGTAAGGTCGGTTTAAAAACACAAATGTCAAAAATACAGTTGTTCAAAGAAGAAATTAAATTTCTTGGACATGTGATTAACAAAACAGGCATTTCGCCAGACATTGAACGAATACGCGCTTTGAGAGAACAACCACCTCCAAATAATGTTTCAGAACTCCGATCATTTTTAGGATCTGTGAATTATTATAGCCGCTTTGTGAAGAATTTACAAATACTGTGCACACCCTTACACGAACTATTAACAAAAAATTCTTCTTGGGAATGGACTGAACGTCATCAAAATACATTCGAAAAAAATTAGGGAAAGTATTTCATCTCCAGCCATACTGGTACATTTTGATCCAAAACAACCAATAATTTTAGCTTGTGATTCATCAATTCGAGGACTTGGTGCAGTTATACAACATCGCATAGAGGGGGAACTGAAGCTTATTGCTGCTGCTTCTAGAACTTTAACACCTGCTGAACGCAATTATTCAAATATAGATCGTGAGGCCCTAGCAATTATGTTTGGGTTACAAAAGTTCTATAAATACCTCATTGGACACCATTTCATTATTCAGAGTGATCATAAACCATTAGAACGGATATTAAATCAACACAAAGAAGTTCCAAGTTTAGCAGCCTCAAGGTTAACAAGATGGGCTATAACTCTAGGTGCTTTCGATTACGAAATAGAGCATCGTCCTGGCCAACAAATGGTGTGGTTCCAGATGCCTTGTCACGTTTGCCGTTACCAGATAAGAAAGTAAGTAAATTTGAAGATTCTTCATTTGTTTACAGCATTGCCAATCACACAATACATGAACTTACGTTAACACGTCGCACATTACGTAGATTTACGGAAAAGGATTCCGTCCTATCAAAGGTAATTCTATACATTGAGAAAGGCTGGCCCTCAAAACAAAATATTGACGAAGCACTTATTCCTTTTTTTGAGAAAAGAAATGAGCTTACTTATGAACAAAGAATTTTGCTGCTGAACAATCGTTTAGTGATTCCGGAGAAATTAAGATATTTAGTGATTGATAAACTCCACGAATCACATACTGGCATAGTTGCAATGAAATCTGTTGCCAGAATGTCAGTATGGTGGCCTGCCATCGATAGAGACATCGAACAAACAGTCAGATATTGTAATGATTGCAATGAACATCATCCAAAAATTGCTGAGTCTCCATTATTGTTATGGAACAACACTGGTAAACCTTGGGATAGAGTTCACATTGATTTAGCTCAACTTCATGGTGAAAATTGGCTCTTCATCATCGATTCTCATTCACGTTGGCTGGAAGTCTTTAAACTTAAAAATGTTACATCATTAGATATCATAAAGTGTTTCAGAAAATTATTTAGTTCTTATGGAATATGTCGGATAATTGTGTCTGACAATGGTCCACAATTTACTTCCACCGAATTTCGAGAATTTTGCGAGATGAATGGTGTAAAACATATTCGATCTACTCCTTATCATTCCAGAAGTAACGGACTAGCAGAGCGTGTCATACGCACATTTAAAACCCGCTTCAAGAAAACATCTAATCAGTTTTCCGATCAAGAGCATCAGCTACAAGTTTTTTTATTTACTTATCGAACAACCATACATCGAGCAACGGGTTGCACACCAGCGAAGCTATTTCTCAACAGAGAACTTTCAACTTTATTTGATCGGTTGAAACCTGACCATATAAACGACGTGGAAAGCTTAAAATCAAAATTTTATCATGATAGATTTTCTAGACACAGAGACTTTGAAATTGGAGACAATGTGTGGATTAAACGAGGAATTGACCAAACGTGGAAACCAGGAACAATAAAGGATAAAACAGGTCCTTTATCTTATAGAACACAGCAAGGTATGCATGTACATGCTGATCATTTACGGAAACGAGAACAAGAACACATTGAACATTGTCAACAATCACCAACATCTGTAGATAAATCCGATGAAAAAGCTACGCCAGAGACTGTTTCAGATTTCCAATTACCAGAGTTAGACGGTACAGATATCCATTTACCAGAAGTCACTACTCCCGAACAAGGAACTTTTCTTCGACGTTCCAGTCGAATTAGACATGAACCTAAACGTTTCCATGAGGAATTTAACTATTGACTATTTAATGTTAATTTGTTGTGTTTTAAATATTTGAATGTGTATTATCTGTTTAACAAATTTAATTTTAAGGGGGGAAAAGATGTAATGTATCTGGCAACAGCCAGAATAAAAGAACTCTGTATCAATTGGAATCTGGCAACACCAGATAGAGAGAATTCTGTCTGTTTTTGGGTTAAGAACATCAGAACAATAACTTCAAGCTTAAAAATGTACATATAACGTGATTTGTGATTTGTGAATAAATATGTTTTCGTGAACATCTGCATCTATATATTAAGGCCCCTAAAACA
>JAGEOH010001394.1:0-21738 GCA_032207245.1 Pardosa pseudoannulata
GAATGATGTTTTGGTTCTGTCGTACTTAGATGACATAATAATTTTATCTGAAACTTTCGAGAAGCATATTGATGATTTAGGAAAAGTATTATCAAAATTGCGTGAGTTTAAATTACATGCTAACAGAGAGAAGTGTAATTTCGCCTGTAACCGAGTGAAATACTTGGGACACTACATTACCAATTCTGGTCTTGAAGTTGACCCAGATAAGGTTGCCGCCATTCAAAATTTACCATCTCCCAGGAATTTAAAGCAAGTCCAATCCTTTTTGCAAACTTGCTCGTGGTATAGAAGATTTGTACCGAACTTTTCTGACATAGCAAGGCCCTTAAGTAATCTCACGAAGAAAAATAGCCCTTGGAAATGGGGAAAAGAAGAGGAAAACGCATTTAAAACCCTAAAACATCATCTGATTAGTCCTCCTGTTCTACGACAAAATGACCCAAATAAGCCATACATCTTGCGAACCGATGCTAGCAACTACGCGCTTGGAGCAGTGCTGTTGCAAGGTGAGGGAGCTGAGGAGCACCCTATTGAATATGCGAGCAGACTATTAAACGATGCAGAACGGAACTATACAACCACAGAACGAGAAGCGTTGGCAGTGGTTTGGGGCCTAAATAAATTTCGGGGATACATCGAGGGACAAGATATAACAGTGACATCAGATCATCAACCTCTTCGTTGGCTAATGAGTTTAAAATCTCCAACTGGAAGACTTGCTCGTTGGGCTTTGCAAGTCCAGTCGTTTGCCCCAAAGATGGAATACATACCTGGAAGAGCCAACGTTGTGGCAGATCTCTTGTCAAGACCTTTCTGCCAACACGCTGAAGAATGTTGCCAATTCTGCAAAATTGCCATTGATATGCCAACACGAAGTCCCAGAGAATTACGAGAAGAACAACTTAAGGACGCAGACCTTAAAAAGATCATTGAATCATTTGAGAGTCCTGCTAAAGATGAAAATTTTACAAATTGGTTAAATCGGGGATATTTGTTGAATCAAGGAGTCTTATACCGATATTCACCAGAAGCAGAGACAGAAGAAGCCCAGTTAGTAGTATATCTTTATACAGATATAGACTTTATAGAGATACTAGCAAGTGTGCCCGTGCTTTGCTACGGTGAACTAAATGTATCATTTAAACAAAGATTTTTTTTGGTGCATAACTCTCTAAATTCATCACAGAACAGTTAGAGTCATTGGCATATTTATATATTTCTATTATAAGCGTATTATAACAATATTCAGTTTTTAGACTACTGTATTACTACAGTACGTCGATTACCAACGTTAATAGATCTTGACATATTAAGTGGTAGAATAGGAAGCAGAGGTTTGGACAACAACAGTTCTAATTTTGTTGGTATTAATAAATGTTGTCCAAAATTAAGGAAATTTATGACAAAACACATGGTTTTGTACGAAACAGAAACACACATTCGTATCGACAACCATACGAATATAAAGATAACTATAGACAATGATAGTAGTAGGGGAAAAATGGGGGTTCTGGACCAGTGCGGAGCTATACTTTAACATTATGCTCCGCCGGAGCAACTGGACCAGTGCGGAGCTATACTTTAACATTACGCTCCGCCGGAGCACTCCCGTGCTATTATGCGGAGTGGTGAGGAAGGGACTTTGAAAATTTTAGGCATGGTTTGAGAGTTAGAAATTTTAAAGGTTATTCGCGGACTTTGAAATTTTTTAGATGTTTTATTTCGAGGACTTCGTAAACGGTTACGAGATTTGGATGTATTGAACAATATCTGTAGATGTTAAAATAAATTATGTTTTAAAACTGAATTTCTTTCCCCATCAGAAGTATCTCCATCTTTTGGTAACTTTATTATTTTTTTTTCTATACTTCGATTTATTTAGAATTATTTATCCCTTACCGCAATCCGACCCCAAAATATTCCATTGGCGTAGTGGTGGTTTTATCACATGCTCTTAACCACTACGCCAATGAAATATATGAGCTTTAGATCTTATAACAGTATAAAAGAGAAGATGTTCGAACTTCATTTTTCATTTTAGAACATGACATCACAGGGGGAAGTCACCTGTGTTGTTGTTTTATACATTTGTTTGTGTATTATTTTGAGTATAATCTATATTTTCACAGAAAGTGGGAAATTAGCAATCGATTTCAGTCTACATTTTAAAGAGAGTGGAAATATTAGAGTGTGTTTAAGCAACAACACAAATCTACATTTATCATTATGATGCGTTTTAGAATATTTGTTAAGAACAATAAAATATTAAAGAAACGCAAGCGAAAAAAAAAAGCAAATAGAATATGTGGTAAAATATAAAGGTTACAAAATTAAGTTTAATAAATGGATCCCAGCCTCTCATTTACTATCTCTATAAATATTGCAAACGCACGTCACACATCCCACTTGCAAGGATGAGTTTCTATGTAATGCTACCTTTGCAATTTACTATAAAGTATGAAATCTTTAAATATGTTCGAATTTAAGGTTATAATACTAACATTAAATATCACATGTAATATATAGATATATATTATTTTTAATACTTTCAACTCACCATTTTTAACTTTTTGAAGCAAATCTTCCTTACAACGTAAAGTAAATACAAATAAGAACACAATAATAAACACAGAGGCGAAAATTAGGAAATCAAACATTTTTATTAGACGAATATGATTCTACTTTCTTTTTTACATCCTTATTCATCACACATTTTTTCATTTTCATTACATATTTTACAGTTGCCATATGCTAGACTTTTCACACCATCATTCAGAATGTATCTCTTATTATCAAAGCTACACAAACCTATTTTTCTCTGTTTCACAGTATATAGATTATGATTATTATTTGCAATCTTAATTTGTTCAATTCTGTTGTAACTACGTTGCATAAGACAGTTATAGTAATCCTCATGGTGTAGTGTCCTTTTCACAACATTCTTACTAATACCTTTAGCAGTTTTTTTCTCTTCTTCACGGTTAATTTTTAAACTATACATTTTAGGTCGTAATCCAATGAATTGTTTCGCAGGAACCCCATTAAGCTCATCTTTCATTTTCCCAATCACCTTTTTGTTTACATCTGAATAAAGGAGGTGGTTTTTTGGATAATCAGAAAAATCAAATTTGTCAGAATATTGCAATAAATCTTGATACAAATCGTCTGTTTCAATTTCATAACATAATGAATCTGTATCAGTGAATAACAATTCAGCTTTATGTTTATACAGTTTTCGAATCGTATTATAATGAAATTCGTACATGAGGATTTTGCTCATGTCTAAAACTGAAAAACCGACATAAATAGGTCTATCTAACTTTAACTTAGTTTTATGCATGTGAACGGCTGTTAAATCTGGATTAAAAATCTGAAATGAAGAAAATGCGGGGGAAGATATTAATTTTTTAAATTTTTTTTCAGTCTGAACAAGTTTAATATTTACTCTTTTCCGTAAATTTTCCATTGTTTTACCGAAAACAGCATTGTTCATGAGTTTAAATAGATCTTTTTCAAATGTATTTTTAGCTAGTTTTCTTTTTTCCGTGTTAAATTGAACATATGGTTTTAACCAGGGGATCTGGTGAAATTGTAGGATTCTATGAATTTTTAAAAGTTTCATACCGAGACTTAAATACAGCTTAAGGTTTCTACAATGAAGAATGTATTTTGTTTTATTTCTTAAATTTGGTACTAATTTTGTTTGCGGTTTATTCATTGGTATTTGCATTTCATGAGCCAGATTTTTACAATACTCTGACAACATTGAGGTTTCAATATTCACTCTCTCTGGTGCTAGAGGGTAATCATCGTGATCTTCGTGTATATTTTCGGGATATTCAATATCGGCTTCAATGACATACCCCACTGCACTATCATCTTCGATCTCAAGAGGTTTAAAGTTATTAATTTCATCCTCACTTAACCATTTGAAATCAGAGACGGGAAGCGGTTGACTCAATGCCCAACCGTATAAATTGTTAGCATCGAGGTATATAATATATTTACTAGGTTTTTCAGGGTTGAAATCGGGTAAATATTTGTTGTTTGCCTCACTAAATCTTTTTGAAATAACGCTTATACCCCCTCTAATACCTTCCTCAAAAAATAAGTACATATTAGGATCAGTCAAGAGTTCTAAATTAATTTTACTTTTTTTCAATGCAGCATTCCATGCAAACGATGGTAACGTAATACAATGCGCCGGATCCAAATCATAATAATCTAGACATAACTCTCTGAAATTTTGAAATATATCTGCTAAAAGTAAAATATCTGTTTTCAAATATAGATCGTGATATTCTCCTAAATTTTGTACGTTTAACGTTTCCCATACCAGTTGAGCGTACTGGTAATCATCGTCGGATATTTCCTGACAATTCAAATCATCATAGAAAGCCTTCTTAGGGGGTAGTGAATTTTCCAAAAATTTTTCATGACAATCAACATAACTATAAGGATATACACCCTTTCTAGTAAGTAATTTCACTTCCTTATTCCCGAAATGTTCCCTCATAATATTAAATTTTCCTGTTTCTAAATTCGAAACAAGCTTTTCTAGGGAGGCTGGAAGAAACTGCAACGAGTCTATAAACTGCAAATCTCCTAAACTAAATGATATATAACTCTGCATATTATTGGGAATACACTCAATTTTCTTATCCTTAAATTTACCAATACTTTGCATGATTAGATGTGAATCATACCCTCTTAAATTATGAAATATGACTGGTATTCTATTTCGAATCTTATAGTTTAAATTACAATTCGGGTGTGCAGCCCCTCTGTACTTTCCTGTTATATGGCAATGATCTCTAACACGTTTAAATGATAAAAATCCACCACAAATATAACATGACGTAGCATTCTTAAAATTACTCCTATCCTCATTTGTAAAAATCATTTTTTCATTACTCTTTAATTTATCTCTTATTTCCTGCTCCTCCATAAGAGATTGGAGAAAATGAGCAACAGCATCATGACCTCTGTAAATAATAGGTCCTTTGAAAGTTTTACCGTTTTGATTAACTATTATATACGCATACCCACATGGAATATGATGAGATAAAATAGTTTCATGAGATATTAAAGGTGTATTTTCACAATTATTAGTTTTAACTATAAAGGACTCAAAATCTGCATAAATTACGAAGGGAACTCGCATTTGCATGAAAATACTTTTAAAATGACACCATTTGCTATCATCGTTTGGATATACAATTTTTTGCGGCATATGCATTCGACAATTCTCAATATGCTCCTTTAAAAGTTGATCAGAATGAAATCTATGTAAACAATAATTACAATAAAAGCTTTTCGCTTTATGTCTCGTTAAGGGACTTAAAAGTCTGCTCATGTTTTTTATGTAGCAGTAATGGTTTTTATTTGTGTTACTCAGTAGTAATAAATTAATACACGTTTCAAACGTATATTTACTTATGTATAAGGGGAATATTTCCTTTTTATCATAGCCAAATATATTTATATTAATACTATTATTTTTTTCAAATGTTTTCACCTGATTTATAGGGGTAGGAAACTCAATTCCTTGAACATTTACCGTACTTTCATGTTCTACATATTTATTTACTCTTTCAGGGTGGTCACTAGCTGGATATAAACCTGCTAAAACAGACCATAAGAAGCACTTATGATCAGTATTTTGCACGTTAATGATGGCGTGTTTAAGAGATAATTCTTTAGGTAGGGGTATATAGCTAGAGGGTGCTAACGGGGTATACTCTCCAATATTTAATTCTAACCCATTAATTTTTTCAAGAATCCAACCACTTCCATGCCCTTCATAAGAGTCAAATGTGGCTGAAATTTTATTAAACCCCATTTCAATGTTAGATTCTAAATCTTCCTCAGAAAGATTTGTCAGGCATATGCTTCGGAAAAATGCAGAACAACTTTCAATTTCATTTTCTGATTTAAATCTTTTAAAAATACATTCCATAACCATAAACCATTTTATGCGATGTTTTTGAAAAATTTCTCTCTCCAAAATTGTTTTAATTTCATTCTTATGATTCTTGAAGAATGTAGGTAAATCTTCTTCATCACCTGTGATTTTATAAGTTGTTGCCTTATTATTTAAGGCTTGTCGACATGGATTTATTTTAACTGAAGGCTGAGAACATGATGGTACAGAAATTTTACCTTTTTTGCTGCTTTTTTCTACAACAGATGATTTTCGTTTTCGATTTTCTCTAGGCCGATCACCATGTGTAACACGCTCGTGTCTTTTCATATCACTTGCACGAGTAAACGATGCTGAACAGCTTTCATGGGAACAGGAAATGCGATTTGAAGGATTATGAGTCTTTATATGTCTTACTAGATTTCTCTTCAAAGTGAAACTTTTGCGACACACACCACAAATATGCCCCTACAATTAAAAAATAAATAAATAAATAAATATATATATATATACTTTCATTTAAAACAATTACATAAAGCGATGAATTAGTGAGGAAAGTTATATTTCTTTAAATAGAAAAAAACAAGTAGAGTAATAATAATCAATTAAAAAGTTTAGATAGTCTTAGAGTATGCTTTAAAAATTTTAAAACATTTTTAATTATTTTCATACATTTTCAAAGTCTACTAAATATTTTATAGCTATGGATTAGTTAGGATAGTTATTATATTTCTTTAAATAGAAAAAAAAACAAGTAGAGTAATAATAATAAATTAAAAAGTTTAGATAGTCTAAGCATCTGCTTTAGGAATTTTAAAACACTTTTCTTTATTTTCACACATTTTCAAAGACTACTAAATATTTATTAGTTAGGATAGTTATTACATTTATTTTAAAAAGTAAAGATGAATAAGAACTTACCGAGAATCCTTCTCCAATTTGGTCGGACAGTTCTGTAATATAAGCCTCTCGATGCGATGATCCAGTTACTGGATAATTTCGATGTGATGGTCCCGCAACAGGATTATTTTGATGAAATAGTCTAATTATTGTATTAGGAGTATTATTTCCAACCTCATCAAAATCTGTCGAAAACTCTGAAAGTACTTCAGCACAGTCTACCAAAGCATCGCTTACATCTTTTTCCAAAGGCCACGATTCCCAGGACATGGTGTTAAATACATAAATCTGAGACTCAGTTAAAAAAAAAAAATCTATGCTCTCTCTTATTTTAATAAAATAATACTATCTATCTAGATTAAAATACATAATAGTTCCACTTTTCCAAATCTCTGTGAGACAGCTTTAACTATTTTGAAAATATATCTTTATAATTCTCGAGTATGCTGGCGTTATACTGTAATGTAACTAACTCCTAACAAGTGTAGAAATAAATTTCGAACTAACTAAAACTGATAGACAGCGTTAAAATTTGCAATACACCTGTTAGAATGTGTAATAGAAAGTAATCGATAAGCAATAAGAAGTATGCACAGATGGGTTGAGCGAAGAAACTGAGTATATACCATGATAAAGTCAGGTAACTTGTCACCTGTTAGAACGTGTGGAGGCATATATACAAAAGAAAGGTGTGATTACACACCTAAACATGAAGTGTGTTGTACCAACATGTTATCTGTTCGAACAGGTGTGAATGTTCTGCGAGTGGTCAATACGTGTAGGAAGGTGTGGAAAGCAGATAACGCTCGCCAATCCATTCCTGTTTGAACGTGTGTGTGTGGGGAGGGGGTAAATACAAAAGAAAAGCGTGTTTGCACACCTAAACATGAAGTGCGTTGTACCAACTTGTAAACTGTTCCAACAGGTATGGATGTTCTGTGAGTGGTCAGTACGTGAAGGAGGGTGTGGAAAATTGATAACGCCCGCCAATTCATACTACTTTGCTACCCTTTAGAATCAGTTTGTGTGGTGGAGGTGTTAACGGTAGAAGCTCATAAATTTTCTCGTTGCATTTTAAAGCATACCTGCTCAAGTATTAGTTTAGTGTAGCATCATAAAGATAGAAAAAAATGTCTGCAAGTCATGAAAAAGTTTTACTTTCCAGAGATAATACCCCGCCGCTGAAAAAAGCGAAACTTGATCCTTGTGAACCTCCACTTCCACCAAATTTTTTTCAATTAGGAAATAATATGCTTGTTGGAGTAACAGAGTTTCATGGAGCTATATATATCCATATCAGACAATACAGAGAGGATGTAAATTCTTTGAAGCCAACTAAAACAGGTATAACTTTTACATTCCATCGATGGGTGCTTTTTCAGGAAAGTGTGGAATACTTCAGATGTTCACAACCATCCAGTAAACTAATTGAAAAACAGGTATTTGTGTCTACAGAGTATGATGAAGAAGAATTTGAAATAAAGGGTGTTACTATTCAGTATGCCTACACTGTTCAAGGATTGATTCAGCTTAGCCGAACTCATGTGCGTTTGAACACTGTGCAATTCTCAGAACTGAAAAAAGTTTTAAGTGATGTAACTAAACTTGCCGAGCGTAAACTCTTCGGGAATACGTTCAAGAGTTATGTGATGAAAGAACTTGCCAATAATGAGTGTTCAGCTGTACAAGAACTTAATGCTGAAATTCTAGGTGAGAAAATTCTTACTGACTGTTTAATTGATGCTGTAAAAGTACTTATATCTGATACTATCAATAAAATTCCATCTCCATGTTGGGGGTGTCGAGAAATATCGGATAATCAGGAAGGACATATTTGCAATTTCGGTTCAAAATTATATAGTAATTTTTCTAAAGCTGTCGCTTTATTAAGCATAAAAGACTTAGCAAAAAATTTTGCAATGAGGGTTACACCTCATAAGGTTGTAGTAAGCGAAAAGTTTTTAAATGAAATTAATGGTAATTATATTTCAGAGATATGTTTTGATATGCTTTGTGATGAAAACCACAAAATGTAAAGAATATGTTTAACTTACTATATGTTTACGTGTATGTGAATATATCAACGATTTAATAAATAAGATTTCATTTTTCAATCATTCTTTGATTTTTGTTTCTCTATATGTGTTATTTCATTGTCTTTTTACCACAGTTAACTAAGTTCAAAATAGAATTTTCTACAATTTTGATTTTATAAAATATTATTTAAAATCTTAAAAATTAATTTTCTTAAAGCTTATTCATAAAAAGTATTTCAATGCATGGAGGGGAAAAATAAAGAAACAGAATGTATGCAAAATAAAAAATTCTTTATTTGTAAGATATCCATTTTACATTTTTCAACTGTTTATCAGTTGAAAATTTGGGTTTATCTTTAAGAGATAAATACTTGTTTTTCACATAATGCTTAGGCGTATTCATTTCATACAAAGCCTTTAAAAATTCATCTTGGGCTTTTACAGATTTCTTCTTGTGAGTGAAAATTAAATTGAACAGATCGGCAATGTTCGTATTTTCCAATTTTCTATTCCGAATAAAAATTTCACCCTTATCATTCCAACTTAATATTTTTGGTTGCTTTTTCACAATCTGGAGTAAATGACTTGCTTGCTTCTGCATATTTTGAGGAACTGTATTTAAAATCATAGAATCATAGCCTTCAGATTCTTCTTTCGGGGTTGAAATCTTAGATACATCGGGTTCTGGGGGAAACTTATTTTCAGGGACGACGGAGTCTTCATTCTTCTTCCAAGGTAAGTTGAAATTTTCTAAATTCATTTTCTTTTGCAAAATTTCATAATATTTACGTACTTTTTCGTGTTCGTCAAGAGAACTTTTTAAAATTTTAGACATTTCCATATCCAAATCAGACATGTTTTTTTCCGTAGGAACATGTTTACTAAATTGTTCTTGAGGAATTAAAGCAAATTTTTTAGCGAACTCCATTGATTAGTCCCGTTAAAACACTTAAAGCAGCAGGAATCAGCACATTTAAAAATCCTCCTTTTTGTATAATTAATTTGCGTTTCTTTACTAAAGAAATTTTACGATTCTGTAACGTTCGAAGAGTTGATTTATGGTGTGATAAAGATTTTTTTTGATGTCTCGTTAACGGAATATTTCCTTGAAGTGTGTTCATACAACATTCACATATCGCTTTTATACACTTGGTATCGATCTTTTGTAATATTTTTTTCCTCAGCTCTTGAGGATATTTATGTAACAGCTGTAATTGCTCGAGTTGTGTCTTCGTCAAAGTCATCTCGTAAAATGATAATTTATTTCATACCTCTCCCTATTTATATTTAAAAATGTTTGATTTGATAAACATACTGTGTTTGATTAGGTAAAATTTGTGTTCGTAAACGCATTTCTTCAGGAGTCTCACTCCTCAAGTCTATCAATAAATATGAATAGGGTTTTTTCGTAGCATCTTCGAACACCTCTTGAAAATATTTAACATGACGGGGGAAAAGCTGCTTTCCCAAATGCACTATTTGACTTAAATCTCGTCTGTTTTTACATAACAGTAAATAATGTGCATTTAAAGTTACTTCTCTCATTTCTTTTCCTTTGTGGAAAAAGTTTTGAGTGATAAAAATAATGCTTAGATTTAAATGATGACTTCCTTTCGTGAACAAGTGAGTGAGGTGCTTATTACTCACTCATTAAATCGTCTATAATAAAGACCGTGTTTATCCCCAAGTACTCACGATATTTACTAGGTAATCCTTCCACGAAAGTGACGTTCGTTATTTCATCATAAAGGGGTTGATGAATTCCGTAAAACCACACTATTTTATCGGGGATCATCGAAAACATTTCCTGTTTGTATTTTATCAAATCCCGCACAAAGTAAGATTTTCCGCTGCCGGTGGGGCCGGCGATCACCATTGTGAAAGGGTGTTGTAACTTTGGAAACTCCATAATGAATGAGAGGTGACACGAGTAGTATACAGTTTAAATATATTTTTATTGATAAAAGGGTGCACGTACACTAAAATGATGGGTTACAAAATTATACACGTTTCTATCATTACATAATTGATTTGGTACAAAAGAGAGTAAAATATCGTTCAGGGAATATCCCCGACATTTACAATACAAGTAATAAATACAATATTGACCACACACAGCCGATACATTACTTTGAAGAGTCATTGCATTAAAATTTACATGAGGAAATCTTCTCACAAAAGTTCGTATAGGACCTGAAAATTCCGTAGGTTCATGTCCATAGGAGTCAAAAAATTCCAAATGATGAGGCGAAGGTAAGTAAAACGCTAGCCAATGTGTTCCAGATTCAGATGTAGGATCTGTGTTAGCTATGAAACATGTAGGATAGCGATGAATTCTACGAGGTAATTGATTACTCGCAAAAACACCCAGAAATGCATTTCGAGTATGCACGTTTGTAGAAAGTGCATGATACAGTTGAGTACTATCCATCTTAATTTGCAAAATCACACAATATGTGACGAGACTTTGTTATTTCGATAACGTTCTGAAATTCGGCATATATCAGCACGGAGAGGGTTTTAGTCAGAGCTTCGGAAAATTTCATCTCCACTCGTAAATTTCCTTGATGTTGCAAGTTAAAATGCGATCCATCACATAGATCAGGGGTTAGGTCGAATGCATAGAGTACATGCCCCTTAGCATATTCTTCTCGAGTTAGATAAATACCTCTATCACGATCGAAACCACTGAATAAACTGTGATAGGCTCGTGCATAATTGCCAGATTTAAAATTTAATTCAAGCGGTTTGCAAGGTACCGACTGTCCGTCCACGTATATAGATATGAAGTTGACATTGTGATGAGCAAATAGAAATGGATTCTGTGTATACTGCCCATTTATAGCAGCATTTTCAACGCATGTGATAATCACTCTTTTCGGCATGTGCCCTAAAAATACATTATCTTGCATAAAAGACCAACTGCCAGGAGATATGGAATAAGTCTTGCAGAGTATGCGATCTATGGGATATTTTGCAGAACTTTTTTCCAGGGCTTTAGCATGGCCGAGAGAAACTCCTGGACTGACTTTCACTTTACGAATAAACATAGAAGCATGATCCAAAACTACTTTATAATCCGCATCCACTTTCGGAGACACTAGACAAAAAGATGGTTTGCTTCGCACCATTTTAATTTTCACGTCTACTAAATTTAAGAGCAATCGATTTTGTTGAAAAATGTCACAATGCAGTTGTCCGATCATATCCACGGTTTGACTTTTTTCGATTAACTTATAACGCGTTTTTAATCCATCGTGCACTCCTTCAGTCGTGGGATCCACCATATCCGGTTCTTCATCTTTAAAGAAACCTTCACAAGAAAGTAAGCTTTTCTTTGCATCTTCCCCATAATTTAGCAAAGTCTCTATGTAAGCTCTGTAGGGGTAAGTGTTACTGGCAGATGAGATATTTCTCTCATTTAGACTAATATCCACTTGTGAAAATAGAGAGTGTAGAAATAAATTTGCTGGAGCTACTGATTCTTTTTCGGGTAAAACCGTTCCATCCGCTTTCAAGACTTTTGCTTTCACGTGTATGTAAGAAGCTGCCAGGTCAATATAATCATCACCGCTACCTGATATGTTGAATTCGATGGGGCCTCCATCGCGTATATTTGCAAGGGGATGATACTCTACAAATTGTCCTTTTTCTATTGCAGTTTGAGTTGGGGGAACAGTAAACAAATCTAATTCCGATTTTACGCAGGGTGGAGAGTCACGGTGAATGAAAGAGGTCATATTTAAGAGAAAATATCGTGTGTCTTCCCCTTCTTAGCTTTACGAGAAATGCAGGGTTTCCTACTATGCTTTCGCTTTTTATTTCTTTTTCCGGAGCCAATCAGAGTCTTCATTTTAGTAGCTGCTTTATCTGTCAATGCGTTTCCAACTTCTTTCAAGCGCTTCTTTGCTGCGACCCTGACATCGTCACCTTTCGTCACATCATTAAGCAAATCTACTCCACTATGAAATAATTGCTTTCCCACCGCTTTCACACCTGATTTAAAAAGGGGTATTGCAGCGCGAAAAAATGAACGAAATACACCTCCCAAACCGTAACCTCTTTGAAGGGAGCTTCCTTGATAGTAATTCAACCCACGACCCGTTTGCTGTACATAATAATCCTCGAAAGACTTTTGGCAACACTGGTAGGGAACGTACATCATGGCAAGTATTTTTGACGAAAGTGAAGTTTCACGTATGAGCGTCCGCGTTCAAATGGTGTTAAATCTCCATTGTGCAATCTTATAACGATTTCCAAAGTTTCTATTATTTTACGATTCACGGGTAAGTAATGTGGCCTATCATATTGCTCTAAAACCATATCACCGTCATTACCAGTCACGTTTACAATTCTCAGTAGTGGCGCAAAAATATCACCCACCACTTGTGGTTCGATTATATCCGTGTATAACATCAGCACTCTATAATCTGCACAAGGATCCGCTATAAAAGGACTCAGTCGAATATTGGGAAACTGATCTTCAATCCATGTAGGGTAAAATCCTAACATTCGCGCCAAACCATCTTTAAAGAGTATTTTTGCTCCTTCCCGTAGTTCGACTCTTACTAGCTTTGAAACGGGATTGAAAGATAATTTTATTCTTCCCTCGAAAGCATTAACACTCGTTATGGTGTGTAGTATATCCTCTACAGAGTGATAAAAACTTCATTCTATTTGCTTTTTTCGCCTGCGTTTCTTTAATATTTTTTCAATTCGATATTCCTCTTTTAATCTCACTTTTTGTAACTCTTGTGGATAAAAGGTACCTAAAATAGATTCTCCTAATAAATCTGAAATCCTGTAAACAGGTATCTGTCTCTTAACACATTCTGTGATTACGAAAAGCTCTTCCGTCCAATTAGTTTCATATCCTTTTTCAAAAGTTAACTTTTTCTTGGAAACGCGGACCACATCCCCCACGTTGAATAAACATTTAGAACTTATTTTAGGATTGTAATCACCGTATAGAGCAAACCAAACATCCCTTTCGTTTTTCGAATTTACCTGTACGGGTGCGCGCTTTATACTTCTGTGAAACGTGTGATTGTAACCTTTTACAAGTTGATGTAACACATCAATGTACTTGTACGTATTTCGACTCGAAAAATATTTCCACATTTTCGTTTTCAACGTTCGGTTAAACCTTTCGATTATGGATGCCTTCGTTTCGTTGAAAGTCGTGAAAAATCGTATACTTTTCTCCTTTAAAAATTTTTGAAATATGCTGTTTTTAAATTCTTTACCCTGATCCGTTTGTAGCAACTTTGGTTGCCTTTCTTGCATTATTTTTTTGAAAGCTCCCACTATATCTACACCCCTTTTTTGCTTGAGGGGTATAGCCCATGCATACTTTGACAATATGTCGATGCATGTCAGAATGTAACGATAACCTTCATTATAGTTCCGTAAATGTGAAACATCCACTAAATCCGCTTGCCACTGCTGATCAAACGAATGCACAATCACTCGATTCGTAGGAAATTTGCGTCGAACTGGTTTGTGTAGGGTGTAAGCGTCTACACCTTCCAACCATTTCTTGATCTCTTTTTTCGGAACTTTCCCTCGCACAGCACGATAAATGGCATCGACACCACCATAGGAAGCCTCGTGACCAGGTTCTTGATATGTTTTGTTCATTACAACATGAAATTTTAGTGTTCTTAACAAATATTCTAAAACGCATCATAATGATAAATGTAGATTTGTGTTGTTGCTTAAACACACTCTAATATTTCCACTCTCTTTAAAATGTAGACTGAAATCGATTGCTAATTTCCCACTTTCTGTGAAAATATAGATTATACTCAAAATAATACACAAACAAATGTATAAAACAACAACACAGGTGACTTCCCCCTGTGATGTCATGTTCTAAAATGAAAAACGAAGTTCGAACATCTTCTCTTTTATACTGTTATAAGATCTAAAGCTCATATATTTCATTGGCGTAGTGGTTAAGAGCATGTGATAAAACCACCACTACGCCAATGGAATATTTTGGGGTCGGATTGCGGTAAGGGATAAATAATTCTAAATAAATCGAAGTATAGAAAAAAAAATAATAAAGTTACCAAAAGATGGAGATACTTCTGATGGGGAAAGAAATTCAGTTTTAAAACATAATTTATTTTAACATCTACAGATATTGTTCAATACATCCAAATCTCGTAACCGTTTACGAAGTCCTCGAAATAAAACATCTAAAAAATTTCAAAGTCCGCGAATAACCTTTAAAATTTCTAACTCTCAAACCATGCCTAAAATTTTCAAAGTCCCTTCCTCACCACTCCGCATAATAGCACGGGAGTGCTCCGGCGGAGCGTAATGTTAAAGTATAGCTCCGCACTGGTCCAGTTGCTCCGGCGGAGCATAATGTTAAAGTATAGCTCCGCACTGGTCCAGAACCCCCATTTTTCCCCTACTTAGGTTTTTATTTGCCTGTGAGAGTCACTGAAATTTCTACTTTTCGTTGTTAGAATATTGTCGATAAACATTTCATTGTAACGTAAAAATGAACCAAGAATTAAATTTAAAATAAGTTCAAATATAAAAATGCTATAATTTGCGTCCCACAGAAATGAAAGTGAATCCCTTTATATCTCCATTTCCGGGTCAAATCGAACGGATACTACGCAGACGATGTTTAAATAATATAAAATAAGAAATCAATAAATCAGATATTTAAAGGAATGACGTCATAAGGATAGAAAAATATCATTTTCACCTATTTATTATGCGATGAATCGAAAATTTCAATCTCCTGCTTTTAACCGAGGAAAACGGAGCTTAAAACAATTACGTAGGATGACGTCACATTGCTAGAAATATTACTTCTTTCAATTAGTTATGATGCGATAAATTAAAAAATGAATCCTTTGCGTTTGACCGGGGAAAATAACCCTTAGAATGATGACATGAAACGCTCGAAAAAGAGAGTAGGAATGGATTTCGAATGTTAAAAATTTTCAAAAACCTTCCTAGAAATGTACCTAATAATTTCCCAAATTTTTACGGCGATGGGATGTATGGTTTTTGAGTCTATCGAGTACAGACAGACACAAATTCATTTATATATATATAGATAGATACAGAGCCAAAATTCAATAATTTGTGTTATGAACTCACGAATCCACCCTTCTATCTCTTTGCTCTTTTATGTGTTTATTTTTCGCTCGTTGTCATTTTTGTGCTTACTGACAGAAGCCTCTGGATTGACGGGCTCGGCCCATAGGGTCCAGTTGCATCACCACCTTTGATGCCTTTGATGAAAATTCAATAAATAGCTAAATATTGGATCTGTGGACATATTGTCAACAAAACAAACCACAAAAATCTTTATACCAATGAGAAAATTTTATTATTTCTCCCAGGGTTGGGAATAAAATCATGATTTTTTTTTTAATCAAAAATACATTTGATTTGAATCAGATTTTTTTTTATTTAAATCGGATTTCTTTGATTTTTATTCGGAATACTAATTTTAATTTTTGTTTATATGTTTTTTGCAATATACATAGAATAGTTTGTTATAAGAAGTAACTTCTTATCTACCTAGTATATTCTACACACTTTTTACCTAAAATTAAATCTATAAATTTTAATCTCAATACATTCCATTATTTTGTAATTGGATAGTACAAACTCAATAGGATGTCAATTTAAAGAACAAATTAAATATTCTTTTAATGTAAACTATTTATTTAAAAAAACAAATCACAATTATTTTAATATTTTTTAAGCACCAAAAGATGGATTCAATGGTTTCAATAAAATTAGTAGCTTTGCTTTATCCACTCTTAATTAGTTACGAAGGCTGGAATGAACAATACCAAAAGAAGAAAACTGTCTTTCCATTCCAACAGACGAAGCCACGGCTGTCGTTATTTGGTAGACAAACTGGATTTCAAGTTCTGTCATACTCTCTTTACCTCCCATTACATAAAATGAATTCCACCAGTCATAATCAGTCATTGTACGTAGCCCTACTACATACTTTCTGATAACAATCCCTATATTCTTAAAAACCACATACTATTTATACTTATTTACTTATTGGTATTACTGTGCTGACAGATTCCCAATTCTCCTGTCTTTAGAATATAGGTTTTAAAAGAAGGAAAAAAATTATTTAAATCAATGTTTTTTTCAAAAAAAGCAATTGATTTAAATCATGCCAACCCTGATTTCTCCCATCCCCATTTGGATAAAAAAAAATTTTCACTAGCCTTTCCAAAATCATTCAGCTGCTCATAATCTAATCCTTGTTTTAAAAGAATTTTAGAGTAATAAAGTGAAATCAAAATCCAGATAAAACACATGCAAAAAATGCAATTTTTCATCAAATACTGAATAAATTTTGAAAATTTTACTGACTATTTTTCTTCCCTGTAGTTACATAACTTTATTTGAAACAATCCTACTTTCAGGGTTCCAGCTCTTTTTCCAGAACAAAAATTAAGGACTTTTAAGAAATTTCTAAGGAACAAATTAACTACTTGAAATACACAACAAAACGGCATAAACCCTATTTCCTGAGGAACCTATTTTAACGATTATGATCCAGACAAGGCAAGTTCAATAAATGCCCTACGATATTTCAGAATTAAGTTTTTAAAAATGCCTAAAAATGAATATAAGATAAATCTATTTGACAAAAACTAATTTTGAAAAATGTACTCTAAAGCTTTTTGAGTGATCAAACTAGAAATAAATTGTGAATAAAAAGAGTACTTTCTGAGAGTTTAAAAATGACTCAAACATATATGTATACATGTATGTATGTATATACTAGCTGACTATACCCAAAGTTGCCTGGGAAAGAAGAAAGTTTTAGACTTTTCTATCACATTCAATGCAAGGAAAATTAAACTTCCATGAATAACTGATATATCTACAAACTCCCCATCCTCCATTTAATAAAAATCTGCAGGAATGTTAGCTGACAGTTAGGAAAGGGTAGATGACTTTAAACCTTTTCAGCATGCGAAAGATTATTTATTGGTCAAATAATAAGTAACTAAGAAAAAACTGTCCCATAAGAAAACTGATAGGAAATCCTGTGACAACGTTGGATCGTGTTGATGGAGAAATGGATCACGTTCCAATTTAAATTTAAGGAGTTTTTAAGGACCTTTGACAAAAATTAAGGAGTTTTAAGGGCCCTTAAAAATGAAATCTAAAATTAAGGAGTTCTTAAGGATCGTGGGAGTCTTGTATTTTATGATGTTAATACTCCAAGCAAAATGACAATAATAATATCCACAAGTGAAACTACCTAAATACACACAATCTGTGATTGAACTGGGTATTTAACTACACAAACTAATGTAAAGGTTTTTTAGATTAGATTTCGATAGCGACTGAGCTCCCAAAATAAAACATTTTAATACAGATCAGACTAGAGGGAGGAAAGGAATTTTAAATGCTAATTTTACAAACCAAAATTGAAAAAATTAGTAACCAAAATACAGAGATTTCTAAAAGTACTGACCAACTATTAGAAACTTACAAATAAATTGTCAAAATTTAATAAATAGTTTTAAAATAACACCATCAGAAAACTAGTCCAGAACAAAAGTCCTTTTTAAAACTCCATTTTATTCCACAACTTGTGGAACTTGAAAAAACAATGTTCTTCTCAGGCAAGATATGTGTTGTTGTTTTTTTTTTTTTCTATGAGAATTACATTAGTTCAGCACATTTGTAGATTGTCAAGAAAAATTGTTCCAGTCAAGGTTTCCAGTAAGGTCTGAAAAAAAAAAAAAAAAAAAAAAAAAAAAAAGAAAGAAAAAAAAAAAAGAAAGAAAGAAAGAAAGAAAGTGCTCTCCCAGGATACTTGTGCATGAAACCACGGCATTTTTCACTTTACAATTTATAAATTCAATTCAACATGCTGAAATTTACAGAACATAATTGTAATGGCACCGAGTGGTAGCGCTGTCTCTATTCCGGTTGTCAGTCACACGCTAGTCATTTGGGTACGACTTTGCATGGGTTTCTTGGAGTACAGCAGAGCTTGATATTAAATAATGAAAGCCATGGATGTTTCAAACTTAACAACAGTTGATGTCATCCCAGGAGGGTTTAGAGAGAATAAATATGGAAGCAGGCACTAGCAAAGTCGAAAAAATACTATTTATTCAGTATTTAGAAAAGCTTCATACATAAAATAAAGATAAGTTAAAGCCAGACCAAATTAACTATATAAAAACATGCCGGGAGGCAAAATTAAAGTTCGACGATCTTAATTGTAAGTATCGTCAACACCCTGCCGAGTCCGAGTACCCTGCTTCGAGCTCTTCAAAGGCTCATTAAATTCTCTCATTGGCTTCACATTTGTAGCTCGTGACTTATATCCCAATGGGCAATGCCCACTAATCACATGGCATGCATATACAATTTGTATACGCACGTCGTCTTCTTAAATGAAGGAAAATAAAACACGGTTA
The DNA here is from genome assembly GCA_032207245.1 of Pardosa pseudoannulata. NCBI lineage: Eukaryota > Metazoa > Arthropoda > Arachnida > Araneae > Lycosidae > Pardosa > Pardosa pseudoannulata. Next base: position 19,314 of record JAGEOH010001394.1, read on the forward strand.
AATGTGACCGGGATTTCGGTTACACATTTAACCAGAGATTAGATATTAACTGAGTAAGTAATAAGAACAAACTAACTTAGGCTAACAGTTGATTTATTCAATAAAAATTAAAGTGTATGCAAATGCAACCTTTCATCCAAAGAGGAGATCACTCTCGATCAACCTACTCTCTCAGAGTTCAGCCGGGAGTTTTTTTTTCCCCACTTCATCTTTCCCACACAGGAAACCTCGGTTTTAGGGGAGATCGACACCCCCTTCTATAACCCTTGTCCTTGGGATAGCTGAAGCACCCTTGGTACATGGCTGACTCAGTCATACAAAGAACAATTCCTTTTTCTCTATTGGTGCATTGATAAATGACACGCTTGACACCTCCAATTTTCCAATTGTTCACTGCCTGCAATGCTGTCTTACAATGAACAAAAGTTTGTTTTAACAAACGCTCGTCTAGAACACCAACAGAGATGGACACAACTCTTACAATAATCACTGATAGTTTACGAAACTTCTTATAGTGAAAATTTTGTGATATTTAAACAAAAAAAAAATGGTATCAATAAGTGAAAGTGATACAAAAATGAATATAATACAATTTATATTCACTTTCAGTTATATAAATGAATGTTTTAAAATTTGAAGAAATTACTAGTTAAACTAAATGAAAAAAAACCTTGAAATTTATACCATTCATAATCAAAAACCCAGAACTAAAAAAAAAAAGTTAACAAATAATTGCACATTACTAATAATAGATATAATAAATTTCAAGCAGCCATTTCAATTGTCAGTCAATTAAAGCCGTGACTGCTTTCATTTTAACAATTAAAATGAAATATTTACCAAACTTCTTTTGATCTCTTGGATGGCTAAGAAATGAGCCTTCTTAGAATTGGAATTTTAAATTTTGAATATCAAATCTATTCTATTGATGATGCATGTTTTTTGGTAAAATAAGCAATATATTTAACTACAACCAGACACAGAAATAAAATAGGATCCCCTTCCTCATCCAAGAGTCTCAAGAATGCGAACCTGCAATGCAAATCCTTCAATGAATGAATGATTTCGCTTTTAGGGCAGCTCCTGGGGGATTCCCCAAGAGCAGGGCACTGTGCCCAGAGGTCTATTGTACCCAAATCCAGGAAAAACAAAACACGACCCAAGAGCGCCTAAGAGAAAAGGCCACAAGCTGAGGCAAATCTCAGCAGACAACTGACAGGGATGTCCTGCAGCTACCAAGGCTCAAGGAGGTGCTGAAACCTAAGAGCTGAGAAATACTCATAATCACACAAAATGTGGCAAGCAGCCATGACACGAGGGACCCCTTAATGCTGAGGACACATCAACCAGTAAGATGACCAACTGCCTTCCTCAGGCCATTCCTATGAAGTGACAAGAGCTCATTGCTATGCAAGCTGGAGCAGTCACAATTAAGCTCTTTAGCTTGCCTACGACCATTCCCACTAAGCCACTTGGAATACTGAAGGTGCCTAAACTGCCTACCTAATGGACCCTGGAGCAATACCAAGGACAGGCTCAGGTCCAGTAAAGGAAAGGCTGAACCCCTTCCTAGCTAAATCATCCGCTAGCTCATTACCTTGAATTCCCATATGACCCAGTAAAGATTGACCTTGTTGTCTGAGGCAAGGTCACAAAGAGACTTATAACACTCCCAAACCAATGCAGAGGTAACACTACACCTCGACAGGGCTTGACTATCAGAGCAGATATGAATGGTTTGCTTACGAAAACCCCTTCCAAGGCAGGTTCTGCAACACATATAGATTACAAAGACCTCAGCTTGGAAAACAGTAGCATATTTACCAAGCAGAAAATAAAGCTGGGTGCTGTCCCTAGGGCAGCACCCACCTGATGATTAAGTTTAGAACCATCAGTAAACCAAACCCTGCAGTTGCCCTTAAGCCACCCCAGGATTCTTAAGCCAGTCTTCCCGAGAGAAGAACACTTGTTCAAAGGTCGAAGCTTATAGTTCATCAAATCATCTCTTCTTTTCTATCCCCATGATGACCAAAAATACTGACTGGACTAGAATAATCAATTTGCAGCTGACACACAAAACACAAGCAATAACAAAAGTTTGATAAGAATCCTTTATATATATATATATATATATATATATATATATATATTAATTTTTCTTACTTCTTTGAATGTAAACTACCATGGTGGAAATTTTTGCCACAGAAAATATTATTTCCAAACCCAGAATTCCAGGTACCCCCAGAGCACAATCACCCCCTGTAAATGATACTTATGTCAAGCCAATTTCACAAATTTAACGAATTCCACATAACTCCAGGAATGTTAATGATTTTATATTTGTTTACCCGTCATTTGCTCTTTGTTTTCATAATTATCCCCATAAAATATTTCAATGTCATCTGATTTACAGTTACATGGATTA